>CAJVPT010003004.1:0-16183 GCA_910592055.1 Acaulospora colombiana
CTTGATTTATTAATAAACTTGGGTTCTGAGCGAACCATATTTCTTGTGAAACACTGTGTGACACTGTTTTAAGGATTTTTGGTGAATCTCTTCTTGAATATTTCTTTATTATAAACCATTTATTTAATTCTTTCTTTGGGAATTGTCCTTTTAAAAGCAATTCCACTTGGACATACTGGTCAAATATAAATTTGATCACAATAAGTCTCTTCAAATAATATACAAGAAGGAAATTAAGATCAAAAATGGATAAGTTCTTTACACAATCAGAAACAGAAAGGATATTCCAATCATTTATTTCTTATTGAGAAGAAGTCTTGAGAAGCAGGTTTCTGGAGAAAGCTAGAAATATTTTTTTCAATTTTTACTCTTTTATTTTCTTGTTGTTTACTTAGACATTTTTGGATATCCATCCTTCTCCTTTTCAACTCATTCTTTTGTAGTTTTCTGTATTCTAGTGGCTTGGTCAGATATATGACAATGACAAACTGCTGGCAATGATACAGTGAATAAGTAGGGTTTTCACTAAAGATATTGTGAAGTGAAATATTGTTTTCAAGGCTGAACTTAGAGATTTTTATGCTTATAATGAGTTATTAGATTAGAATATTAGTTTAGCTATAGATGAGTTAGTTAGATTAGAATAATAGTTTAGTTATAGTATGTATTATGGTGCTCAAATAAAAATGTCTTATGCTTTCAATTGATCAATAAACTGACAATTTAGCCTGGCTATAGATACTCAAAAAAAAAACAATAAATATAATAAAAAATACAACAATAAAAATATATAAGTTATGCCGCATATCAGTTTGAATGCTTATATGATATAAAAGAAAAATAATAAAAGAAAATAAAAATAGAAAAGAAAAGATTGTTTCTTATTTATCCATACTTCTATTCAAGATTACTATTAATAGTAAACAAGTCCAATTTCCTTGATAGTACAATTTGTATATTCCTTTACATAGTGATCTATACTCAGAGATAGACTGGGATCTAATTATAGGTATCTGGATATAGTTCCCAAATAAAAAGTGGATGCAGATTATTACAGTTATCACAATTATAAAAATATAATTCTAAAGTTTGTTGATATAATATGAGATTAGTAATGTGTTTAAATAATTATTGCAATTTTAAAAATAGAATTCTGAGATTTATTTTTTGTCAAGTTTAGGGAGTTAGGTTGGACTTAAATTATGTAACCAAACTAGAAACCTTTCTTTATACAATTTTTACAATAGATTCTTTTCAACCCAATGTTATGGGCTAACCCAATAAGTTGTCACTAATATATAGTATCTCACATAACCTAAATGACTCATAAATACTCACAATCAATACAAAGAAGAGAATACCTTCTATAAAGAATACTTAGAGAAGGCAGAGATATAGTGATTAACTTGACCAAGAATAAGTATCTCTTTTTTATATTCTATTTCTTTTTTATATATGGTATCTAACTCTTATTTCTATTCACAATGAGGCTATTTTTCTAATTCATTTAGCACTGCCTTCTCAGCTTTCACTGGTAATCTATTTATACTTTTCTAACTAACAATAGACAATCTACTTTATAATCAGTTATGTAATCCTAAACCTTGCTAAACTTTCCATATTTTATAATATATACATAGTTTTTTTATTAGTATCTGAGCTTTAATCTATAGTTTCTTACCTTGCAACACTTGCTCCTTTATGCCAGACTTTGGATTTTTAAATTCTAGATCATTACATATAAATTACATCATCCACGTAACCCACAATACCAGTAATCAATGGGGAGGTCAGAAGTTCAATTTTTATATAATCTGATTATTTTTCTTATATAGATCTTATGTGCTATTGAACTCTGGACCTTATAATTGTAACTTGGGAGCATTACACTGTGCTATATATCAATAAGTCTGTAAAATTGTATGTTTATATTTTTTTTTTTTTGATAGGCACAGTCTCATTTTATTATATTTTTCAAATTATATATGTAGAAAGTGACTAAGACTATAGTACAAGGATATATATTTAATAATAGTAAAACCTAATAAGCTACTTACTATATTATGACCTATTGTTCTTTTCTTAGAGAAAAGAAACTAACATGCCAAGATCATGCTAGTTGTTATATAAAAAAATAATATTAAATAAATATTTGTTTAGTATTTTATATATTTATTTATATAACTATTTACTATTCTAGTCAGATCTAGAAAGGATTGCTGTATTAGGCTAAGTTTACTTGCTTTTGTACTTCCTTGTTTTGTCTTTCACTTATTTGTTTCATACCTGTATTCCTTTGATTTTTCTCTGATTGTGTATTTTCTCATATCTTAGTTTCCATATATCATGTAGAAGTTTTTTTTATTTCTTCATCATGTTTGTAATAGTTCTATATTTGTCCTTCCTGTCTATTAGGATTGTCTTAAGTATCTCTGGTATTTCCTTCAGAACTGCTTCTTTATAAGGAGTCTAGGCTTTCTAGGATTGTCCAGTTAGATCCATTTGTATATAATATCCTTGAAGTTTTTTTTGTGTTTCTTTTTAATCTATGTAAAAGTATTTTTAATTAGAATCCTGTAAAAGCTTTTCTTTAGTGCTTTTATGTTATTAATATATAGAAAAGAGTGTATTCTATCTTCAAACATTCTATATTTAGTTCATTTATATCTTTTAGATTGAGGAGAATCTGCTGTATAGCTTGATAAAGTTGGAAGCTTTTTATATCAAAGATTGAATCCAAACTTTCATATGTGACAATAAAGGCATAGTGTGTTGTGTGTATTCATTTTGGATAGATGTATAGTGTCAAACAAATACTATTAGTATATATCTCTAATATTCTCATCTGTGAAACTATTTCATGTTCTATTAAGCAATTTTTACTTGGTCAATCTGATGACCTTGTTAACTTGTTTTACTAGATTCTTTTTCAAAATCTCTATTGATATTATGTCCCAAATTATTTCTATTAGTGATGAACCCTGATATTGTCCCTTTATGTTTATGATTTTCTGATTGGGTTTCATATGCTGTGAGATGGGATCAATACTAGCTAGCCTGTCTACTTCTTCATTGAAGGAGATTCCAGTGTATACTTTCACTTTATGTAATATTATATATAGGTCCTATTATATCCTAATATAATTGAAGGTGTTGGTTATTGCATAGTTGAGTTTCTTTATTTTCTTAAGTCTTGTATAATTTATAGTTTTTGTCAGGTTCATTTTATTTAAATATAAATAATATATATAAATATTTTGAATAGTCAAATTATTATTTTTTTTTTAATAGTCAAACTGACAGGACGAATCTTTATTGAGGAATTAGTAGTACATTATTTAAATTATATAGCAATTCATATAATCTTTTCTTAAACTACAATACCTATCCTAGCCAAGTCTATCAATTTTACCATATGGTGATACCATTTTCACAGTTTCCCTGCTCTGCCTGGAACTGTAGTATTTCGAAGATCCACTATAGACTTCATATTAATCTTCAAGGAGCTTGTGTTGTGTGTTTCTTAGTGAGGTCTTTGTGTACTGTTCGATGGTCATGGATACTGTAGACTATCCCTACCATGTTTGGATTCTCTGCACGCTAGTTGAAACTTAGATAGCACAATCCTCCAGCCATGTTCTTGATATCCAGGCAATTCAATGGTGTCATGCAATTGGGTGGCATATAGCCTTCCATTGCCTCATTTTTAATCACTCTTGTAAGTTAGTTAATAGGGGTTTCTCTTGATTACTTTGTAATGTATTGCTCCTCCTATTGATTGGTTACCTTGGTGATTGTTTCCGAATTTCTTTTCCCAGGGTCTGCTCCTGCTAGTTCCCAATGTGGTGCTAACACTAATCACCAGCCCCCACAATAGCTGTCTTTTTTTGTAGCCATTGGTTTTGTGACTATAGTTGTCTTCTATTAATTATTGTTACAGCCCGTTACATTTCGACAGGTACAAATGACTGAAGTCTCCCTTATCTCCCATAGGGTGTAGTTTTGACAAGAGATAAATGTCCTTCCCATATCCATTAAGAGGCTTGAACTAATTATCATTTTTCCTGGCTTGTCTTGGATCCTTACATATTTTAAGTGGTAGATATATTGAAGATTTTCCTTAGCGCTAAAACTGATCAAGGCTTGGATGACCTGAGTTTTATACCATGGTCAGACAGTGGATATTTATAGGTTATCTGTGAGTACAAAGGTATATGTGGTAATGAGCATGCATCTTATATAATGTAATCTATATTGCGAAAACTGTTCCTAGGTGGGGTTGAACCAGTAATTCGTGGATGGTAATTTGAGAGTACACCTACTACACAATTGATCTGCAGATCGGTAAATAGTCAAATTATAAATATAAGTTTAATATATATTTAATATAGTATTTAAAACTCTTTCTACTAATTCTCTAATTATATACAAAAAAAATATTCAAAAGAAGTTTTTATATTTTCTTGCTAATAAAGTTTTACCAATTTCTTTAAAATAAATTGAAGTATATTTCAAAAATTATATTTACTTTTCTTCTATTGCTTATAACTTTCTTTACTAAAAAACTTGATTCTAGTAACTAAGAAAAGTTAAATAATACCTTTGATATCAATGTAAAAAGTTTTTAAAGGAATAAAAATTGATTGTCAAATACTTAAAAATCTTTTTTATTGTTGAATTGTAAGATTTATAAAAGTTTGTTATGATCAAAAATCCTATTTATTTCTTTTGAACTATCTTAGTTCTTTTAAAGTTCTCTCTTTTATAGTTTTCTGAAAAATTTTGGCATCTCAATTTAAATTGAATTTTGAATTACTTAAATTCTTATCAATGATAATTAGTTAATACAAAATATATTAATTATTAAAAAAGTAAACAAGCTTTTTTTTATTATAATTATATTTAATAATATCAATAATAATATATAAAAAAAGTTCTGGAAGATTTTTATTATCAACTGAGCATATTCTTCTATAAAATAATTATAATATCAAAATGTGTTATAGATAGTAATTCAACTAGTTTATCTTCCCTTTTTATATATAGTATAAGTTCTTCAATTAGAAAAAACTTTTTTTAAGAAAAAAAGTTGATATTTTTCTTATTTCTTGGGATATTCCTTGCTTAAATAGTAACCTGTCTATAATATTGTAGATAATAACAAAAAAGAATCTCTTTCAATACTTAAGCAAAGCATGAAAAATATCTTAATTAGACAATTTTTTTTGAGAAGAGATCAATAAATAAATTAAAAAACCTTTTAAAAATATTAAAATTGTTTTTATCATTTATATTTCTCAGTTACTTTAACAATTTATTGTTTTTTGAGAGTGCAAACTGTTGATAATATTAATAGTAATTAGAGATCATTACCAAATTACTGAAGAAATATAATAGTGTTTTCTGAATCTGACTTAAAGTATCTAATTGAGACTTGGTTTTTTTTAGTCTGAACTAACTTAGTAGACTTCTTATATTTTTTAAGTATAATTCTTCAACTAATAATATATAATGATAAGTTAGTCACATTGTAATAGTTTGTAATATATTTTAATATTTTTAAGTATCTCAATAATAATATATAATAGCAGTATAATTACAGACTAAAATATATTTAATATATTAATATAGTATAAAATTTTTGAATTAAAATAAAAATATAAAACAATAACAATATAAATTATAAAATAGTCTTAAGTAAAATTAATTTTTAAATATTTAAGTTTTTAAATTTAAAAGACCTATGGGTCGATAGTGCAGTGGTTAGCACTCCATAGGTCAGATTACAAGATCCAGTTTCAATTTCACCCCAATACAAAACAGATCGAGGAATTGAATCCGTCCACTGGTGTAATCATAAACTAACTGATGTTTCTAAATATTGCATCTAGTCTATATCTAGATTGTGATCAGGCTATGATCTGGATTGGATAGAATCATTATTGACACAACTGCATTACCAAAATAGTAACAAGAAGAGTAGATCCATAAACTGGTAGCATGTCTCTCAGGACCAAAACAAGAACATAACTTGTCTGGTAATATAAATGGCTTAGTACAGAACTCATACGAAACAAAGGACTTTTTCAGAATAAGCCAGTCTCAGTCCTTATACATGTGGCTATGAAGGCTTGCACAGATTTGACTATCGGGAGGCTTTGGTGGGAAGAGAAATCTGTGGACCACTCCGAAGAATCAAAAACCAGGATCCAGGATATTGAATTCGATGGCCTGATAACTAGAATACTCTTAAGAAAAAATTGTTCTAGAAATAATTAAGACGGAATCACATGGGCTTCCAGTTTATTGTTGGGCTGGTAGTATAAGTACATAGCATTAGTTTAAATATATATATAGCTATACATATAGATATGATTTACTATAACATATATGTACAACTACCCATTTGTAATAATACAACAGTTTCGATTAATAAAATTTCAAATTAAGCCTATAGACCATCATATTTTCCAATGTGGCACAATACAAACAAAACTTCAGGAAGATTATCTACAGGCCTTAACAGAGGAAAGTGCAGCAAGAGCTGAAGGCAAACAGACAGAACTGATCCAAAACAAATGAAAAAGAATATCAATAACACAGGAGTACAATGAAAACATTCAAGCATGGCATCAAGTTGAATGGAAGAACATCATTAGGGGAGTCATAACACATGGCATGATCCAAGTAGCAGAATCTATAACCAAAGACAGAACTAGAGCACTAGATGCAATCAAAAAGCAATATACAAATTCTGGCAAGCCAAGCAAGAAGCATGGAAATAGAGATATGATATTACAATCAGTTGAGAAAAAAGCTAAAACATAGGGAAAAAACTCAAGCGTAGGAAGCGACAGGCCAAACGAAATACAGCCAACCATCAAATAATACCACAGAGTCTAGATTCACCAATCACACAAGCCATCAAATCCTTCGAGTCAATCAAAAGCCTGAATGAGTCCAAATAGATCTGAACAAATACCTTAAGGACAGGCTTGGGAAACTATACATAAAACTTACAAATATTATAACAGAAAACACCCTTAACAATAGTTACTTCACTTTCTTTTTCTTTTCAATCAATATTAGTGCTAGTGGAGTCTTGACACACTAGCACCCATTAAGGTGAACTGCAGCAAGTCACAGGGATTCTAGTAATAGAATACTGAGTCATGGTGTTTTTTTCCTTTCATAAATATATAGACTCACAATTAAATTTGTATATATAAGCCTGTATTAATGAATAAATAAAAACTCAATGGCAAGACTTTGCCAGTTAAAAAAAAAAAAAAGTTTTTAAATTTATAGTTTAATTGGTTTAAAAAATTTTTTATAATCTTAACTTATTAAGAAAAATATCAGTTTTTTTTTTCAAACCATTGTATTATGAATTTACTGATTGATTTCTTTATAGCTATCTATTAGCTTCACTATTTCAACCTTATACTAAATACTTATTGTAAATTAATATATATAGCATTTTCAGAAATGGTATCTATTATACACTTCTTTAACTTTTCTATTTTATTATTGATCTCAGCCTTTAGATTTATAACCTTATTTATAGTCTTATAATAATTGGTTCTAACATTGGCATTCTCAACCTCAAGCCCAGTAATCTTAGCAATTGGTTTATTATTCTCTTGTCTAAGAAATTTAATTTCATTCTATTTTTGAAAGCACTTTTAATACACAATAAACAAATATTCAAATAAAATAAACATGGGATTTTTGGTGAACTTTTCATTAAAAAGTTTAATGTAATTTTGTCAAGAAAATTTTAAAATAGTTCATGACCATATCATAATCTTGTATTTCTTGATATATTTACTAAAAATCTTTATTTAACAAGTAATTATCTAATATATTATACACTACTTGGACAAAAGTATCGCATATCATTTTGTTTTTTTTTTTTTTGAAACACTTAACATGCCTATTTTATTGAATTTATGCAATATATTTATATTTATTTACAGAGTGATTGTATAAATTATTTTCAATGTTAAGCAAAACAATAAAACCAATTAGTGGTGGACACCCACCATCAATGACAGTGAGGCTAGATTTTTTGACCCTTTGTGGCTTGTTGTACCTGGTTAGAGGGACTAACGTGCCTAGGCTCCATCAATGTGTTTAGTGAAGATATCAAGAATGTTTAGGGTATCTGCGATGATTCCTTCCATTGTTGTTGTGTGTAGTGTTGTGATGGATACATCTTTCTGTGCTGTTTGACTTTTGGATTTGTGCTTCTTTTTCTTAAGGGTTTTGATTATTCCCATGGTTTTCTCCCATATTTGAATACGGAGACATCTATCTGTCCATATATTGAAAGTAATGAATTTAATTCTGTAAATTATATTGTGAGTGGCTTCTGCTATTTGGTCAGATGGGATAAATTGATTAATTGTCTGGATTACTTTTCTACTGATTCCTCCTCTGATGAAGATGTCCCAGAGGTCGTTATTTTCTAAGTGATCTTCGATCACCTTTTTGCAGGAGTGTGGGCTTCCTTTTTCGGTCCAAGCAGTGGTTTCAGAGTATATGGTGTTTAGTATCATTTTGTTGATGTGGATTCCATAGTGTTTGCATCTGAAGGGATAAATATTATCTTCTGTTTTTGAGCCGGTAAAACATGTGGAATATTTGAGATGTCAGGTCTGTAGGTGTATAGTTTGTCTATAGTTGGAAGTTCCAAGTTCCATAGCTTGATAGCGAATTTTCTGTGGCTATGATCTATACTATCTGTGTGGTTACTTGCGATCTTTGTGGGGTGAAGAAGTTGGAGTGACTGTTTCCAGTCAATGTCATCTTTTTGCTGTTGGTTTAGTGTGCAATTTCAATCAAGCGTAATCCATTTATGTGTGAGTATGGCTTGTCACATTTTTCTGATTGCTTTACAGATAGTGTCAGTGATCTCGAACTCTTAGTTATAGCTGAAGGTAATAATATTGGGATTCAAGTTGTTCTGTACTAGTATCCAACTATTGTTGATATTCTTCAGGCTTTGTTTGGCTAACTTGTCGGCTTGTTTCAGTTCTTCATTATTGTTGTCTTTTTTGTTGATTTTGATCCAGTTGACCGAGATTTGGGCTGCTCTGATGCAGTTGTGTAGGTTATGAATGAGACCTGCTTTGGATATGTTCTTGATTTATCCTGATGTTGCTTTTTTGACTTCCGATATGAGTTTTGCTAAATCTGTGTGCAAGAGTACCTTTTGTCTGACTGGTAGGACTCCAAGAGTAATGGTTGCAGCTATGATCTCTGCTCTAAAAGTGAAGCATTGCCCCGTAATTTTAAGGTTGAGATTGTTTTGTTGTGTTGAACTGGTTAAAAAGATGATACACACCCCTAGGGTATTGATGTTTTTGTGATTGAAAGCTTCGTCAATGGTTATCTTGATAGTTTCATTTGTGTTGATATTTTTGTTAATGTCTATGGGTTATTATTATGATGAATCTGATAGAGCTATGAATTGTAGTATGTTTTTAATAGAGGTTGGTGTTATGTTGATCTTCACTGCCTCCAGCATTTGATTGGGTTCGTTGAGCCATCGTTGTATACTATTGGGTGAGATCTGGATTCTGAAGTGTGACTCTGCAGAGGTTCCTGTATTTGTCTTTGATGTTTTAATTACCGGGACTTGATAAAGTAAGTTTGTTAGAACTCTGAAACAGCATATGTGGCTTCTTTTATCTATTTGTTGATTGAGATCACATCCTGGACATTTTATTAATGGTGAAGTGTCTGTGGTGAGGTAGTGTCATAGCTTGGTATGGTTTTTTTCTTGACTCACTTGTTTTCCGAGAGTTAGAGTTTGGTGTCGCTGAAGAATATACCATGATTTGCTGGAGTTTCTTTACTGTCCTTGTCTGTTATCTGTGTCATGTCTGATTTGTATTTCCGGGTTGAGTTTGTTGAATAATGTGTGATTGTTAATATAGATTTTTGTTGTAGCCTTAAGTGTTATGAAAAAGGAGGGTTGTTTTCTCTTTTCATTTTGTTGTGGAGTGCTCCTACTTGGTGTCAGTTTAGGGCCTTTATATGATAAGTATTGAGAAGTTGTTCAATCCATATTATGTTATATGTTCTTAGTCCTTTTCTATTGAGGTTGTACCATTCGCTGGCCATAATATCTTCTATGAAAGTGAGTCTGTCATTGATACTTCTGGTCATTGTATTGTAATATTTTGGGTCTGTATATTGTTGAGTATATCCTGTATTAAGTTAGCTTTTACTGGCTGGATTTTTGGGCATTTCCTGAGAACATCCTCTTTTTGCCATGCCATCCACTGAAGTTGTTGGGTTCTGAGTCTGATTGTTTGTCCTGCCAAGTTGTTACTGTGGTATAGTTCTTGAAAATTATTGCAATGTTTCTGTTGTTGTCGTATTTCTATTTCTATGATGTTGTACTGATTGCGGAGATGTGCTACTGGGGTTGGAGCAGTTTTTGGGAGTTGGGTGCAATGTTTGAGACAGCTATGAATGCGGCGGTCTATCCATTGTGTTTCGTTTTTCATTAGTACCAGATCTGTTAACAGATATTCTATCATGAAGAAAAGAACATGGTTTGTAATATAATGGTGCATCTTGTTCATAATTTGTTTTCTAGCTATTGTATTGCAGATTGTGATGACTTTCCTTTTAATGAGGCTGCATTGGTGTTGTTTTCCTTTTTTTCTTTCATGCTATACCCCTAGAACTCTTATTGCTTGTGTTTTAGTAGTTTGTAATACTTCGTGTTCCTGGAAAGGGATACTTTCTTGTGATCCATTGAGGATTAAGAGTTCTAATTTGAGGGGAAGGACTGTGATATTATTGAGGTGATAGAAGGAGGCACTGACTTCCATAATGTCTTCGAGTTGTTCTCTACTCTGAGCAATAAATGTGGTATCATCCATATATGCTGTAACCAAGATGTTGAGATTTGTGGGGCTGCCATTGTCACGATTAGGTCTGTGGCTGTTGAGCTGATAGCCTTTCATGGAGCTGATTGTGCTTATTAGGGGGTCATAGTATATGCACCAGAGGAGAGGTGAGATTGTATCACCTTGATCGATTTCTTCTTACACTTGGTATAGATTGGTGAGCCCGAAATATATTATTACTTTGTTTAATCAGTTTAGAAAGCAGTTGCTGATTATGTTGATTAGTTTGTTTGGCACCTTGATTCATTGGAGTGCATTCGTTAATCTCTATATATTAACCGTATCATATGCTTTACTCATGTCTTGTAAGAGCATGAGGCATTGTTTGTGTAACAAGTTTACCTAAGTTGCAAGATGAAAGCATGACTTTACACTTGAAAGTAAGATAACAACTGCTAAAACAGTATTAGGAAACTATAGGTATTTTGATATGACAAACATCTTTTATTAAAGATTAAAAAGATATTGTTCAATAGGATTTCAAGATAATCAAGGATTTAGACCTCCAGCCGTGAAACAATGATGATTTGCTAGAACATATGATATTTCAGATCATATGACCTTACCGCCGATCCGAAGCTCCGAGGTGACACGAGACCCGAATTATTAATAGCATATAGACAAACACCAATAGATTCATAGTAATAGTGGTGTTTGCCATTCAGGGGAAACAAGAGGTATCATAGACATACTTGTTTAACATTGTGTTTCATTATGATTGTCTTTATCATATTGTTTTTTATTTTATTTTCTTTTTTATTAATTACATGCATATGATTTTCCGGGAGAACCACTAAGATTATATGTATATTATTTCATGTATTTTTATTATATTTATTTATGTTGGGAAAACATGTATTTAAAGGCTGTCTTTTTCCTTTACTGACAACTCAGAGTTGTCTGCTTCTAGTTTACATTTAATAAAGTTTTCCTTTAACTAAGATACATAATGATGAAATAACTTCCTAACATTGAATATGTTACAGTTTGTTTGTTTCTCGTGCATCTTCTAGTACTTGATTTATGATGGTAATGGGTTCGCAGGTATTGCTTTTGGATAGTGCTGCCCAGTTGTTTTCAGATAAGATCGGGTGTTCAGTTATTACTTTGGCTAGGCGATTATTTATGAGTTTGGTGAATATTTTTTGATCGATTCTAAAAGGGTGATAGGTCAGGTGATATTGATATTATGTTGCTAATTTTTCAGTTTGGGTATTGGGTATATTATTCCTTATTTTCATTCAGTGGGTAGCCTCTCATAGGTGAGGATGTTGTTGAAGAGTGTGGTTATGACTGCCATCGTCTCCATGTTAAGATATTTGTATGCCAAGTATGGGATTTGTGATGAACCTAGAGCTGATTTATTACTAGAGTATTTGATTACTTATTGTACCTCTTCGGTGGTAAATGGAGTAAGTGCAGAATCATACTATTCTTCATGAATGGTGATAATAGGTTGGTATGTGTTCTATCAGTGTGTGCCTTGTACTTCAAAAATATGTCTCCTCTTCATCCAGTTTTTGAAGTGTGATCTAACTGTTTCTTTAATTTCATGAGATTTGTATACTAGGATTTTTGTGTCTCCCTCTTCTTTAATAAGTCTGGTTGTGAGAATGCTTTTCTTGGGATCATCTAGGAGTGATCTTATGAATTTCTTTTTGTCCATGTCAAACCAGTTGTTACAATTTCGAAGGGCTTAATCTATGTTTGCTTTGGTAGTGTCGCATATGTTTTTTTTATTGGTAATTTTTTCGAGGGCAATTAATTTGTCAATTTCTTCATTTACGACTTTGATATCTTTGTCTGGTGGAAAGGAGTGAATCGGTATTTGTTCCTATATGGCTTTGTGGAGGTTGGCGAGTTGTTCGAGATTGGCTTTAATGTCCTGTTTATTGTACAGATTAATTTGTTTTTTGTATTGCAGCAGCTGAATAAGTAGTAAGGATTTTGTTGGCTTCAGATGTTTGGATCTGCCTCTTTGTTTTTCTCTGTATTTTTGGATGTGTTTGTTGGCAGCATTAAGGATAGCTTGTCGGAGATAGTTCCAGTTCTTGTCAATGTCTGTTGGTTCTGTCTTGAGGAGACTATGGAGGGCTGGCATATGTGTATCAAGCTCAGAGACGAAAGCATCCCATTGCTTGTCAGAGGTTTTCTTCTATTGAAAATGGGTGTTTGTGTGCAGTCTTCTGTTTCACTTATCGTTTGTTTCCAGTTGCCAGCTTTCTATGTATATTATTTGTAGATTGTAATCAGTAGTGATGTTGGTATCTTTCGTTATGAATGAATGAATTGTGCACCATGTGAGGCATGTATTTGTCCAGATCATATCTATTCTGCTCGAAGCGGTTGTGGAGTGCCAGGTATATTCTTTTAGCTGTGGGTTGTGGTAACGGTATGTATCAATCATCCCAAGGTTGGCGAGTTGTTCACAAAAACTGTTTGTTTTCTCCCTATGTATTTTCCTATTGTTGGAGATTTTATTCATTCTGTGAGATGGGCTCACGTTAAAGTCTCCTTCTATAATGATGTGCCAGTTCATATTGTTTCACTGTTTGATCGATCTGATGACTTTGGTTTGTACTGCTGTTCTGAGTTTTCCAGCTCTAGCTGGTGAGTAAATGCCTATGATTCTACAATATAGCTTGTTTGGGAGTGCAAGATCTATGCATATCACTCTGTCCAAGTATATTTGTATTTCAATTATCCAATCGGATAGAGGTTTTTTGATTGCGACTCCTATACTAGCACTGATGTGATTATCTCCTTTCCACTATGTTGAGTATTTCTCTGTTTTCTAATGTTTTGTATGGATCTTGGTTCCATTGGTTTCTATTGATATTATTATGTCCCAGTTGTTTATATGCCATGTGATGAACCAAGTTTCTCTTTTGAGAGGGTCGTTTAGGCCTTTACAATTTAGGGTGGCCACTGTCCAATAGGGTTTCATGTGGTTTTGTTCGGCCTCAGTTGGATTATCTTGTGATGTGTTTTTGGGATATAGTGGAATATTTGAAGAGTTGTATGTTTTTCTCTGATTGTTGCTAGAAAGTGGGGTGTTTGTTGTTATATTGTTTTGAGCTACTATGTTTAGAGTATTTGCATTTGTATTCGTATAATCAAGGATGATAATGGTATTTGAGTTGTTGTTGTTCTTAGATATGTTATTACTTGAAAGGTTATCATTTTTTTGTTCGTCAATTGTGCTGCTTGTATTACTCATGTTATTGATGTGTAGGGGAGGGTTGTCTTGTGTTGCTTGGGAGAATGTTTGTGATAGTTGATAATAGTGCATTCATGATTCTATCCATATTTCCTATTGATTAGTGAAGTTGGTATTGCTGCTGTTGGATGTCTTGTATGTTTGAAGGTTCAGCTGCTGATAGTTCAGTATTGGTGTCGGCATCTGTGTTCTCTTCTACCATGTCTTCTGCATCTGCGTAATAGTATCATTCGAGATTATCGATTTTTTGTCAAGGTTTTCAAGTGACTTTTTGATAGATGAAAATTCTTCGTGAATTGCATTGAAAGCTATGAGAATTTTATCTGTTGTATCCAGATTGTGTTTATTTTCTAAGATGTTGTGCGAACTTCTAGTGGCTGCAGCATATGAACCTGGTTTGAGAGGTTTGGTGTTTTTTAAAGATTGTGTTAGTCTATGGATATGTGTAGATTTGCTGGTCTAAATTGATTGTATAGTTTTCCGAATTTTTGGGCTTGTTCGTGATTGTACTTGTTCCACTGTTCTCTGCATTTTTTGACTGTGCAGCTGGCTACAAGGTGATCAGGGCTGTCACATATGGTGCAAAGTTTTGTGTCGATGGATTTGCAAGTCAGGATAGTTTCTCCAAAAGAGAAGAACTCATTTAGTGCTTGTTGGAGAAGTTGTTCGCTATCAAAACTGAGGACTGTGTATTTCCTTGGTTTGTATGACATTAACCGGGTTATGTAGCAAGTTTTGGCTTATAACTTGTGACAGATGTGCTTGAGGTCGAATGCACGGGTCCCAGGAGGGATGTTGGTTAGTTTTAGTGATAGGGTTCCCCTGTTTTTCATTTCAGGTAAGTCCCAAGTTGCATCAAAAATCCTTACTGAATCTGCCTTGATGAGGATGCTCCAAGATTCGAGTGCTTTGCGTTTATCTTCCTGGTTGGAGAATGTAATCGTGACTGACTACCACATTTGTTGTATTGTCATCTTAATATTGGTTATCTGTTCAAACTTGCTGAATGTTTGTTGCATGTCAATGAACTTAGTGTTTAGGAGAATATCCCACACCTTGATGTTCATTTTCTTATCGAGTCTACTGATTATTTTGAGAAGCGGTATGAGTTTGATATTGCCTGTTTTAGTGAGGCCTATGTTGCCAGCTATTTCTGCAGAGTGATGGTCACTGAAAATGATAATGATATGATCGATCTCCTCTATTTGTTCATTTTGGATTGTGAGAAGTCCTTCAGGGGAGTTGAGTGCCTTGGTGAGGAAGATGATTTTTTTCCTATCAAGTCTCCTAGTAGTAGGTCTGCTTTAATTCTGAGTTTGATTCTCTCTTTACCGTACCTGGTGTTTCTATCGAATAATGAGCGGGGTCTCGGTCTGCTCCCTTGTCTTAGTTCTTTTTCCGTACATTTTCCCTGAGTTTGCCAATCTTGCTCCTTTTGAAGAGAGGTGTTGTCATCGAAATCTATCTCAATATCTGAGTTATCAACTCTTGCTGGTCTGTGGTTGTCAGTTGCCATTCCTTTGTCCTTTGCTGAGAGGTTGTTGTCTATTTTGCATTGTGTTTCTTCCATATTGTACTATGCCTTGTTATGTGTGTTTTGCTTCTCTTCTACCTGTTCACTCCAGGTGTATTAAGTTCCTTCCGTGTTGGTATCTTCTGTAGTTCTAGTGATAGTATCATTGTCTTGAATTGTTGTTTATAGGTGTTGAGGGGTGGAGTGATAGTTTGTTTTTACAAAGCTGTTTGTTTGATATTGGGTTTCTTTTTGAGTTTTTTGTGTGTTTCTTGGCTGATAGGGCTGGCTGTACCCCTAGTGAGCTTGTCGATATTGTAGTTGGGCCTGCTGGTTAAGTATTGTGGTCTTCTGGATTTCTCCATTTTTCAACTGTTTCTTGCATTTTTGTGGTTTATGCTACTGCGCCACAGGAAAATGGGAAAGAGTTATATAAGTATCGCACATTATTTATTTATTAATTACACAAAATTTTACATAATAATTCTATTTAAAATTTTAATATATTATATTTTATGTAAT
>CAJVPT010003005.1:0-16180 GCA_910592055.1 Acaulospora colombiana
TACATCTTAAAAACCCGTTTAATAAAGTCTACTGGGCGAAAGTTACCCTTTAAAAAAAAAAAAAAAAAAAAAAAAAAGATTCCTTTATACTTGTTTTGTAGTAATTTGTTTTATAATAAAAAAATCATACTTTTTCTACTGGTTCTTTGACCATATTCAAAAAAGATGTTTGCAAAAAGTTTTGATACTTTTATGTTAATAGAGTTTTATTACTAACTTAAAAAGTTCTCTCAAAACTCTCTTATCTTTTTTCTATCTTATTTATAATCTCTTTTAGACAAACTGAACTCTTGTGACCTGCAAAGTTCAGTTTCTACCTTTACTATTAATAGCAAGAAAGTTCTTAAAAATAAAAGAACCAATAGTAAAATACTTGTCACTTCTTACTATAATAGAGAAATAATAGAGGTTATATTTTAGTCAAAGAATTTATCTTTTCACTTTTTGATTAGAATTGTGCACTCTAAAAGCTATCTTTTTCATAACTTCTAGGGAATTTTGTTTACTTCAGCTTGATTCTGAAATTTTAGATAGCATATATCTTATCAATTCTGTTTTGTTGACATGAAACATATTGAACAAGACTAATAAACAAGCTCCTATTGGTTATCTCATGTGTCTGAATGCATTTTCTCAACTCAATAAAAACCTGGGATTCATCATAAGTCATATAATCTAGTATGGATAAATATAGGACATGTTATCAATATACCATTAAATATAAAAAGAGTCTATTCTATTATAGTAAAGGTTACAAGATGTTCGATTGACCTTTTTTTAAGTCAGAACCACCTATATTTTAATTGTATATTAGGTAAATCCCAACCTTTACTACTCAAAAAGTTTAAATAGAAGAAAGTATAGAGCTATAAAGAATATTCAGTAGTAAAGCTTATATATAAAGCAACCTAAGAAGTTTTCATCCTATCTTCAAAAAATGTCAAGTTGGGAGATTGGAAAATTAACATCAATTCATCAATTGAAACTTGAGTCCAAAAATATCAGCAGTAATATATAAGCTGGCTGGATAATCTGGGAGATCCTTATTGATCATTAATATTAATGGTCATCAGTAGGATATGTTTATTATGAGATTAGATGCTATCCTTCTTATAAGGAATTAAATTTGAAATAAGATATATAGATGGATAAGTATACTTATATTTAGATAGGAATAGGTTTAATTGATAATATACTGGAAGATTTTCAAATCACTCATACAGATACTAATATATCACCTGAGCCTTCCTGATTATTTTTTTTCCATAAGCCTTAAAACTGTAAAGTCTCTCTTGATGACCTCTACCTTATTTCTATAAAGACTCAGTAGAAATTTTTTTTTTCAGATCTTTCCATAAGAAAAATCAAAACAAGATAGGTATATGTCAAGAAACAGAACTGATATTCTTTCAGAAATGTATATAATTGTTCAATTTCATTTTTTATTTCTATTTATTTTCATTTTTATGACATCAGCATACTTTAGAAATGCTGGTTTTTTTTTGATAAAAGAAAGGACAATAAATCTCAAAGTAGCTTTAGGAATAGCTTTAACTTATCATTATCTTTATTGATCCCAAATATACACCTATGCACCTGCACTCTGTGCAATGTATATATGTAATTTGGAAATCAATAAAGTTAGGCATAAACCTATCCAAAAAAAAAAAAAAAAAAAATAGTTATAATAAATCATGTTCAAAAAAATAACAAATCAATTTTTTTGTTTATAGCATTTTAGAAAAATTTATTGTATTGCAAATTTTTGGCAATGTGTGAGTACCTCTAATATTTACAATAAACTTGACAGTTTTGCTATCTATATACAGTATATGTATATATAGTATCAATAAAGAGATGAAAAGTTTAAAGTTCAAGAAAACTTATATTATTGCAAAATATATTTTTTTAAAATTAATGACTTAATGTATCCATCACATCGGTAAATTACAAATGCAGCAAGAGGGTTTTGACATCTATTTATTTTTTTATAAAAAGTTTCTTTTTATTCAAGAATGCGAATATAACCAGATTCTTCCCAAGCCACACGCACGTCCCATGTATGGCTAGTCGTGTCAAGTTCCCGACTTGAGTCATACCATTTCTGAAATAAATAAGCAGGGTGTAATAAACAAGTTTACCTAATATACAAATTCGCGAATTAGTTCAATTAATATAAGGTCGAAGAGGAAATGTATGCAAATCTGAGAAATCTCAACTCTATTTATTGATTTTTTCGAAAATTTGACATTATGTTTTTAGATTTACTTGCATCTGGAGAAAGCCGGATTCTCTGTCATAAGTTATTTTATTCTTATTTTCCACATTTTCGGGGGCAATGCTGTTGTAAAGGGGGAAAATGAATTTATACACCGGTAGTTTGAACGTGCAGAATCAAGAAGAGGAAACTCACCTTGTAACTTTTTGATCTGAGGTAAAATAAATCCGAGTAGCAGCAGGGTGCCAATGGTCACACATGCAACGGAGGTGATGTAGTAGCCGTCTTGATCGACCACGCATGTACCACCAAAATCGTCGCATAAGGCCTTGTCCTGTTCGGAGACACAGGGAAATGCTGAAAATTTGAAAATAGTAAATAAAGTTATGCAAATTCGTGATATTTTTTTTTTCCTGAAAAAAAAAAAGAAAAAGAGAGCTTACGAGCATCCTGATTATGACATGTGGCGTCGGTAAAATAATCGACCGCCTCCAAAACGAAAAAGCGGGGCCAGGTTCCGCCAAAATTACTAAAGGTCGCCAGGAGCTATGGGGTTTTTGCGATGGGCGTTAGTTGATTCAACTTCGAATCGACGATGGGCAACCATCATATTACGTACAGTCATGTAGGTTCCGCCAATTACGGGATCGGCAATTATGGTCATGAACGCAGAGATACTAACGAATTGAACAGTGCTGGTTCGTAACAAAGCCGTATCTGCATTAAATTCTATCAATACAATAGAACAATATCCTGTATAGGATATTATTTTTCTTAAAGAAAAAGGGAATAACCTCACAAAGGACATTTACCTCATAAAAGAGCTTAATACCGTGCTCGCAATTACAAAGAAGAAAAAGCTGGTTGATATTTCCTTGTTATCCGGGAAGTTACGCACGACCATCATACCGACAAAGGCAAAAATCAGACGTCCATAAAAAGCATATATCCACTGAAGGAAAGTTTAATAAAATATTAGCGAGTTTTTTTTTTTTTTATATGTATAAAAGACCGCTGAATCAGCGGCAAAACAAGAACGCACAGGTTTTAACGGCTGATTTCCGTTACTCCACTTTGCAGCGTAATAACCGACAACGATCTGGATAGGAAAATCAATCAGCACGGCCAAGGCCAAATCCTCCTTACTAAAGCCCTTTTCTAGGAGCTTAAGTCCGGTGACTGCTTCGTTCGCAATAAAGCCTATTTTTGCCACGAGCAACACGGTAATGAGCTTGCGCATATCTGAAAATATATACATTAATGTTTGTTAAAGTCAATCTCCCGTAATTCGTGTGATGGGATAAAATGACGAAGACACAATTCCTTACGTGGCATTTTGCAAATGCCCCAAATTGTTTGATAGACGGTTTTAATATCCATGTGATCTTCAGCCTGCGGTGAATCCTTGAATTACAATGCAAATAGACGAATCAGTAAATTGTGTTATGAAAGAAACAATTCATTTATTCGGGAAATATACCTCGCTCTTAGCTAGTAACAACCATAATGTCACCGCAAAGTAGACCAAGGCCCAGAAAGTAAGGTAGCTTCCAAGTTCCAAAAGACCTTTTTCGCTCGGAACATCCCTAAAATATTTGTTGCTGAAGGAAGAGAGGAAAGGAGGGAGGGAGGAGGTAAGTATATCTTCGCCGATCAGGAATACATGAATATTACATTCGTCTTATAAAAACCTGAATTCGGCCGAATTAAAGGTGAGAAAAACGGTGAATGATAAAAAATATCCTGTATTTAGTCCAATGGTTTGTGCCGTGGATGCATAAGATAGACTATTTTTGGACAACAGTGTCAAGGCCCATCCTGATCACAGCAAAAATCGAGATCATGTTTAGTAAAATAAATATGGATTCCCATGCATAAAATTAATAGTTACCATCGACCGCCACATCTTCACGGGTGAAAGGAATAATGGGTTAGCAAAGAAACTTGAACTAACTTGATAATCATTCATTACCTTGCGTTGCTGAGAAGAGTATTAATATGAAAAACAAAAACGTCAAGGCATAGACGTTTGGCGTGTCCTACATGTTTCCGACGCACTAAGCACGTTAATATGAATAACCAATGTACTTGTCACATGCAATACACGAAAATAAGCACCTCATCGAACATTTGATCAACGTGTTTTCCGAGCCAAAAGAATACGCTACCGGTCAATAGTTGAATCGGTATTATCCAACTTTTTCTACGACCAAATTTTTTCGAATAAGTGGCATCAACAACTGGAGACCACAATAATTTGAGGGAATAAGGATAGGTTGCCAAGGAAAAGAATCCGATTTGCGAATAGGATAATTTTGATTTAAGAAGGAAAGGGATGGAGCCAAATGCCAAACCAACTGGAATCCCCTGTAACAAGTCTATAAGAAATAATATCATTATCATTAGGATTCTTTTTTTGTTTAACTTTACGTCAGTGATTCCTTGGAAAAACTTACAGAGGACGACGAGTAAAATAAAATTTTTCAAATCTCGATTGTTTAAACTGGGGTATGCCTCCACGGTTCCGTTCGCCGTGGACGGAAACTCCACTAGATTAAATTCTTCCTTGGAGAAACTTGATTCCTGAGAATCTTTTTTAGAATCCAGTATTTTAACATCGTTGCTCACGCTACTGGTGTGCACTTCGATTTCACCGATGATGCTTTGCTCAGGGGAGATGCGTTTATCGTCCGATTCCATGAATGCGTACTGTAATATTCAATCGACAAGATATGAAGAATGAACGACATTATAAAATCAAAGTTTGATTGGATCGGAAAATTTTTAAAGTTCTTCGGAAAAATATCCCCCAAAACATCGTTACACCAATATTTCAGGGATTGCAAATCGTAAAACAACTTTGATGGCCGCTCCAAATTCAACAAATGACAGCAACGGAAATACCTTGAACGAAGGTTGGTCCGTCTTATGCGAAGTCAGCAAAGAAGAATTACCAAAGGCTATTCTGAAGCGGAAATTTGAAGGTGAATTCCTATCTACCGAAATCATTTTTAAGTGCAGGAGAGAAAGACTAATATCAAATTTGATATTAGAACTGTCCGAGAAATGTAAAATTCAAAGTAAGGCTTCTGTCTCGGTTGTTACATTCCTCGGGTTGACAAACAGCGAGGCCACTTCCAGCCTAAGCTCCATTGCAAATGCCATCGTCGAGAAGACAGTGTTTGGTCAGGTAGCGTGTTGAGGAAAAAATTCTGATAAAAAAAAGGCATTCATAGAATTCACCGCAAGTCTTGATAGCCAATCTGCCGCGATCAAAATTGCAATTGCCAACCAAACAGAGCGACCTTGTTGATATCTAATGGGGACAATGTGAGTCATCTGTCTTTAGCAAATCCACAAACACGATGTCTTTAACGAAAATATTTTATCAGCGTGGCCTATGGATTTACTGTGATCCGGCGAAAAATACCATTTATTTGTTGTTGGACTCGATCAATGACAGTGATACTCTTTTAAATCTATGGAGGGACACTCAATCGACCATCGAAAACGGGGTATGCTTTGTTACAAAATATACGTCATATTTTACATGTTGACCACACAATCCGATTTATACACACACGCTTGTGTATTCGCATTTTATAACCACGAAGCAAGATTTTCAAAATTGGATATGGAAACATGAGCACGCATATCTGCGGATGGTTTTATTCGTGTTTTTGTTATCTCATGTGATGGTGGTATGTGAGCGAAATTCCAATGTACGAATGCGTGCACCTGCATTCCTAACCTTTTTCTCTTCTCGAATTTAGTTGGCGCAACCCATATCAAAATTAGATGCAAACCTGGTTTCGTTATTAAGAACCATATCCTCTGTCAAACGACATGTCATGCCACACGCTAATAATTTTATGAATTTGTGCTGGCAACACTTGGACATACCCACGCCCTATGGACCATCATCCATCAGCGGATATGGCGGACGATTAGGAAATACGCAGGGCGGAGTGACCACGCCTGGACGATGTGTTCCATTTCTTCTTTTCCTATTCCTAGAGGTGATTGCGAAAACTACAGGGGTTATTCTGGTGATACTATTTTAAATTTTTTTGCCGATCATTCTTTCAGGTTCAACTGTCCACCACTTCGATGACAGATGGAAACAAGTCCGAGTCTAGTCACGAGAAGGTGATGTCAGGGAATTTTTGATGAGAGCATGATTCGAATTTCTCTTCCTAATAATTTACATTTTATGATACAAATAGGGTGCCTCGAACAGTATTAAAAGAATCAAAGAGGCTTTGCAGGCGCGCATTCGTTTCCTGTTTCGCACGTGTCACCTTTCTCAGACCAGCGATGCCAATGCGCCATTCGATAAGTATGCGAGTTCAAGAAGAAGAAAAAAAAAATTTCTAAAATTTAAAATTTATTCACCAATTCACCTTTTTGTAGCCGCCAGCTTTTTACCCTTCCACCTCCTTCTTCCCAATTCTTTGTTCACCTTATTCCACGCGGCTCTACGGGCAATCTGCTGACACCTGATCCTGCGTTTTCCTTTGTTTCAAGTTCGAGACACGCACACGAAAATAATAAGATTGATATCGAGTCACTATTACGAAGAAGAAAAGGGATTGTTCAAAGAGGCGCAGAGAATTTCGAAATCAAACTATTCAAGGACTTCACTCTCAGTTGGATTAAATGGGCGGCTACCGGTTATCCCCGAAGTTTCGTCAAACGGGGAGTTACGTCCAGTGAGGTATTTGGAGTTTTTTCAACTTTCATATTCACGCGCGCATTGCTTTGTCGGTGAGGCGTAACGTAATCTTTTGAGTAGCTACCAAATGCCGAGCAATGGATCTCCGGTTCGGTGGCCTTGAGAGAATTGTTATTTGGAAACCTCGGGAAGGAAATTCTGGAAAGAAAAAGTTTCAGCACCGTGGGCGACACGCTAAACAGAAGACTAAAAGATTGCGTTCAGATTAACAACAGATTTTCTGCAAGGTGATAGACATAAAACGTTAGTGTTTCTCCTTCAAATACTTTGCGCGTGTCATACAGCAAAAGGCTGATCTAGTGAAGTTTTTTCGATTCAGCCATTGCGCTCAAGTTTTACGGAAAGCTATCGATATATATTTATTGGAATCTCCCACGTATTATAACAAGCAGTATCATGATGTTAAGGTGAATAAGTTTATTCTTCATTTATCATTATTTGTTTGAATAGCTCGACATCGTTACCCTCCGTTTAGTTGGAACGTGCCTTGCGATTTTACATGCCATCCGCTCGAGGACCCTGCATACAAAGTTATGCCGAGAAGCTGAAGGAAGAGTGTCGAAACATTTGGGAACGCGGAAGACAGAAATGTGAAAAACGAAGTTTGTCTGGTCACGAATGCGTCCTAGGGGTGAGCACGCACTTTTTTTTTTTTGGTTTACATTGCTTATGAGAAGATGGTGAGTATTGTTCACGTGAGAATTTTTTTAGTTGGATCATGATTCCGAGAGTTCCGAGAGCGGAGGAGGAAAGTACAATGTGAAGAAAGTTTTAAAGCACCGAAGTTCATTCCAGCCTCTACATGCGTGTAACTGTGGAAGGAGTCGGAAGGAGAGGGATGACCCCTTTGACTTAATTGTAAGTACCTTCGATTGACCTCTGGTAATGAGAAGAATATAATTCGATTGATATCTCTTTGCACCATTAGGACGCCAACATAACTTTCTTTCAATTCCCTAATTGCTGTAATGCAGAAGGGAATCAATTTCTCCTCAAAAATGTCACATCGTCCACCTTGATGTGGTCCCTTATACGACTTGGGCCAGGAACAACTTATCGTTCTAACCTCGGTCTCGATAAAATGGATGGCTTCGCTACGAACGCGAATTTTCTTTTGCCAATGGACATCTCTTCTGCGACGAAAAAAGCTCACGAAGAGATGGCAACAGCATGCGATTCGAGCGGGTGGACCGTAGACGTGGCAGACGGTGATAGCAAAACAAAGAAGTCACGGGTAAAGGGGTCTAAGCAAAAGGGAAAGAGTGGAGAGGAACAAAAGAATGACATTGGCGCGGCTTGGCCATCGCTGGGTAGTGACAGTGAGTGATTATTCCACCTTTCGTGACCTTGTTTCTTCAGAAGATGATCGTTGTAATATCGCTTATTTTTTCAGATGTCCAAAATGATGTGGCTCGCGAGATCCAACAGAATCCGATGCAGACGGACGAATCTTTTATCGCGTCGGATACGAAAGGCCTTAAGGGTGGGGATATGAGCAAAGAGAAAAGAAATAGACGTGGCGTTAGAAACAATCCAAAGAAAGATCGCACGGGCGTTGGATCGTCCACATCGAAAGATGCTAGTCCAAATTTTCCTTCCAAGGTTGATTACCAAATGCTGAAAGGTTACCTCGGCGTCGAGTACGAATGTCCCATCGGTCACAGATTCATGAGTTGCGGAAGAGGTCAAGTTTGTAAGTTGGGGCACGCCGGACATATAAAGGTACTTAATTCTTCAATGTA
This sequence comes from Acaulospora colombiana, assembly GCA_910592055.1. NCBI lineage: Eukaryota > Fungi > Glomeromycota > Glomeromycetes > Diversisporales > Acaulosporaceae > Acaulospora > Acaulospora colombiana. Next base: position 8,696 of record CAJVPT010003005.1, read on the forward strand.
GACCTTCCGTGTTGAATCTTCTTTTTCAGTGCACTTTATTATTATTATTTTTATTTTTTAGGAAACCGCAAATACTCTTTTGGAACAAGATCTACCCATTTACATTATCTGCCCGTGCAATAGTTCCACCAACAATTCTCCTACGTTCGCTCAATTGCAACGTGTTGTGATCGTGACTCCCGACTCATCGGCATTAGTTGCCCTAAATCCTATTATCAAGGTTTCGTCTTTTCCTCGACTGTCCACGTTCATATACAGGTTTTGAGCCATGGATAATTAATATTTTTGTATCATTCACATTTATCGAAACAGAATTGCAAAGACGAAGATGCGATTGTGTCTCCCGTGTATAACTCCCCGAATAACAGTGACCACGGAATTCCCTTACCGAGAAATAGCCTGATTGTCCTGCGTTTACCGTATCCTTATTAAAATTTGTGTGTGATATTCACGTAACTAACTAGAGGTTGAAACCGGATTTACTAAAACAGAAGAATCATCGATATTTCCTTAATTCCGATAAATCAAAAAATGTCCAGTTACATCCACTATGACCAACACGGTAATCCTATCTGCCCCGACAAGATTGTTACTTCGGCATTATATTTGCAAAAGAAATTCCTTTTTATCGAAATACCAAAGTCGGAAATCAACGAAGATGACGCGAGCATAGCTTAAACTTGTTTTTTTTTGTGCTGGACACGTGCTGATACAACTTGTAATTTATACTATTTAGTCATTATAAATTTTTTTTTTCTTTGTGGCTGAATTACATACATATTAAACAATGATATTCACACGCTTAGTCAATTACATTAAAAATAATGACAGTACAATACTACACATTCTCTTTACACAAGTGTGCGATCAAAGATCTGATGAAAAAAAGTATGAGCCGCTGATTACATACAAAATTAGTAATTGGCTGAGGTGAGGAAGGAGGGACCGTCCCCAGAATTTTCAGATATAAAAAAAAGGGAAAAAAGCAACTGGCTTTATTCTCCACTTTTTCCAAAAAAAAAAAAAAAAAACTCAAAGGTTCCTTTTTGCCCGTTTGACACTCGGTACCCAACTAGTTAGTGATAATGTCCGTTAAATTGTTCGTTGGTGGGTTATCATGGGGTACTGACGACCATACACTCAGAAGTAAGTTTGAAGAGTACGGCAACGTTGAGGACGCTGTAGTCATCCGTGACCGCGACACTGGTAAGTTCAAAGAAAAATAATTTTTTTTTTGCTTCAAGATGAACTCGCTCCTCCCCTTTTTTTTTTTTCTTCTTCTTTTCCTTCTTTTCCTTCTTTTCCTTCTTTCTTTGCGAGCAACCTTGTTATTTTCGCGAGAATTCCAAAGCAAGTGTTGGGAACCCTGTCTCTGCGAATATAAAGGATGCTAACATCTCTGTCTTCATTTTCCCAACCCTCCTCACTTGTGTCCGTGTGTTGAATTCGTTCACCAGGATTGTCTATTAAATGTGTGTTCAAATGTGTCCCAATAATTCAATATGTGTTATTCCACCCAACCCCTTATACCCTATAATTATGTTCGTGTTTGTTCTCTTCACTCATCCGGGACTTTAAATGTCAAAGGACGAAGTCGCGGTTATGGTTTTGTGACCTATTCAAGGTAAGCAATCTATCTGCATGACTGTAATTGTATTTTGATGTAAAAATTTATTGAAAGTTTAACCGCTCGTGCTCACAACTCTCTCGCAGTAATGAGGAAGCCGAAGCGGCTATCCACAACCTAAACGAAAATGAGTTTGAAGGTCGTACTATAAAGGGTAAGTCAGTCGGTCTTTGACTTTCAACACACTCCACACTATCAATATTTTTTTAACTGTCGAATATTATAATTTATCATCAGTTGATCGCGCTTCTGAGCGTTTCTCTCCTGCTTCCCGTTCTAATGGCGGCAACGGAGGATACGGTCGTGGAGGCGGTGGCGGCAGCGGTTATCGTGGCCGAGGTCGTGGTGGAGGTTTCAAGAATCGTTACTAATATACAACATGTCGTCTTGAAAAATGGATTTGTGTGCCATCACTGTGACGATGATCTTTTTTGTTATTCTTCTTTTTTACTTTTGCTATTGTCTTATTCCCCCCCACATTTATTACCAATTTCTTTGCTACATTATCAACAAGAAAAGTTAAGTTAGTGTCCGTCTTTATGAAAGTTTCCTAGTCTCTAGTTCTCTGGATCATCAGTTCTTTAGCAAGAATTATACGACCAGATACGCTTGCACTCTGTACACATTACTTTGTGCACGTTCCTGTCTACAATTTTCAGTGTGTTCGTTTCTCTATTCATGATTCTTATTTTCGTTCTTTTGAAAAGGACAAAAAAAAGTGCCTGATACTTCATTTTGCTTCGTTTTGTCACTTAGTCTAGGTTTGCATTTAGTTTGGTTTCTTTAAAAAAAAATGCATTTTTATATTTCTTTGGTGCTTCCTGAACATACATTTGTACATATTAGACGCGACGTTCCTACAATAAAATCTCATTGAATTAACTGTATTTACTGCTGAATTTGCGCGAATGCTATTTTTGCAACTAAACTTCTTTTAATGTCTCACAAGGATTTATCAGTGCGCCGTTAAGATCGGATAAAATAATATGCTAGAAGTTATTGAGCATAAAAAATATTTCTTATTCAAAGGATACTTGATGCCAAAATAATTTTTTTTTTTTTTTTAATTAGTAATCCAAAATTATTAATCGATAATGTAACAGCGGTGGCGCAGAAACCGACACATGTACAGTATGTATATATGCGGGTGTTCTACCTAAAATTGCAAAAAAAAAAAAAAAAAAAAAAAAAAATGTCTGATCAAGAAGTATGCAATCCAAATTTTTTGTAAATTGTTGTTTTTTGATGAATCATTTTAATTGATTGACTTTAAGGAAACGATCGAGCAAGAGGGAGAAGTGTTTATCGAGCAAGGTGAGGTCTTTGAAGAACAAACCCTTGACGAATCGGGTAACGATGCCAATTCAATGGAAGATATGGATGAAGATAATGATGAGGATAGAGCAGGTGATGTGGTCGACCTGATAGATGATTCCATACAAGGTTTCTTTTCTCATCAAGGTAAAAACGAAAAAAAAAAAAATATATATATATATATAGAATGAGATTTGTTCTCTACTCTTTTGATCCAACTCCTGAAATACTCGGAATATCAGATTCCGTATATTCCGTCGATCTGCATCCAATTAATCAAGATATAGCAGTTTCGGGTGGTGGTGACGATAAAAGCTTTTTGTGGAGGACAGATACTGGGGAACAATTATATGAGCTGACAGGTTTTTTCCAAATCATCAAAATTTAAATAACTTGCTTATATATGTCGCTTCTATCAAGCTTACGTGTGTAATAAATAGGTCATACGGACACGGTCACGTCTGTTATGTTCAGTAAGAACGGTGAATTTGTAGCCAGTGGTGGTATGGATGGCAAGATCCTGGTATGGAAGGTGGATGGTGGAGAGTTGGTCGCATCGTTAGAAGGTCCTGATGAGGTTATGGTGGGTCTCGATAATTACAATAATTATGACATGACATTCTTGACTTTGGTAATGAGTGAATGGCGTTATCACATCTATTCACACGGTCTCAGTGGATTGATTGGCATCCTAAGGGCACAATCCTTTTGGCGGGTGCAAATGATGCGTCGATATGGATGTGGCAACGTATGTCTTTGTTATCTGCGCGAAGTTTGCAAAACGTAAATGTTACAATTCTTACCCACTACTTCCTCTTACGAATAGTCCCATCCGGCAACTGCATGAACGTTTTTTCCGGACACTCGAAAGCTGTCACGGTTGGACAATTTACACCCGATGGCAAGAAGATTGTCTCAGGATCGGATGATTCTTCCTTGATAATATGGGACCCAAAGACTGCTTCTCCTATATTAAAAATAACTAGTATTTACCAGAAATTAATAGGTTTTTTCGGATAAATAAATTCGAATCATATGCTTACTTACCCATGTATAACAATTTCTAGGCGATGACTTGAGATTTCACCAGGCGGGCCTTACCGCCCTCGCAACAAACAAGGATAGTACTCTGGTTCTCACAGGATCCATGGATAATTCCTCAAGACTGGTTAATATGAGTAGCGGCGTGGTAACAAAGTTTCCAAAGAATATTAGCATCATTATCATTATTATTGTATTAACGATTCAATAATTCTCAATAGATTCTAGGATCTTTTCAAGATCATTCGGAATCGGTTGAGGCAGTAGGATTTTGTGATGTGTAAGAATTTGATCGTTATTCGTTGTTCGGAAATTATATTAAAAATAATATTGATTTTTCTTGGTTAACAGTCTTCCTTTGGTAGCGACGGGTTCGGTAGATAGCAAATTAAACATTTGGGATGTGAACACGATGCGACTGCGTCAAACATGCCAACACGATGTAAGTCGTAACTTTGACTTGACTTTTGTACAAAGGATCGTTTCGGCTTTTGTGATTCTTACATGTTCTCGATCATAAAGGATGCCATAATCAAGCTTAAATGGCATTCCGAATCCCCTTTACTGACCACATGCTCTGCTGATAAAACTGTGCGCGTATGGGATGCCCGGACTGGGAACTGTGAGAGAATCTGGCATGGACATCAAAATTCAATACTAGACTTTGCGATTTCAAGGTGTGTACCCATTCATGTCATCCCTTTAATGAGAACTTATTAATCTATAACTTATATAAAATTCATAGTGATGGCCGAAAAGTTATAACAGCGGGTGATGATCATGTTTGCCTTGTATTTAGTTAACACATGAAGCTACCAATGAAACTCTTAAACATGCATTTTCAATCGATCAAGTCTGTATTTTTAATAGTATTTGTAATGAACATTGAAAATGCGCGAGATATTGAAGTTTTTTCCTTAACAGATTTTTATGAAATTTTTTTTTTTCAATATTCTAATTAGATAAAGCTTTTGATATTAATTTTTCTTTTTATTCAAATTAAGTTGTAAATTCAAAAAATCTCTTGAAAGAAACATTGGTTGAAATTGTGTTATTTAATAGTTGATTTGTTAACAAATCGGATTAAATTTACTAATAAAAGTTTATATTGAATCTTGTTTGCATTTGCAATTTCTCAAAAAAGTGATAGCTCACACTTTTCCAATAATAAAAAATCATTTAATTAAATAATAAACACCATCTATTGATCTTTCCATTGCCAAAATTTCAATTTTGTCAAAATTTATATATTTATCGAATTTTTAATTATATATTATATTTATGATTTAAATATCTATAAGAGGCTTACTAATTTGAAATATTATGAAATAGAAATTATGTATTCATACTGTATATAACAAAATAAATTTTGATACTTTACAATTCAACATTCACATTATTTTCAGATTGAAATAAAATCTATTTTCTGTCAAATTAATTAATTCATATTATCAATAATATTATTCAAAAAGTTTATGGAATGTATAAAAAAAAATTGAATTTGTTTCAAATATAAATCAATATTTTTAGTATGATTTATAAATAGAATTAATATTAATGAATCTTTAATATTTTACAAAGATATAATAAAATCAAATATTTTATTTTTATTTTTTTTTTTTTTTGAGTACCTGTAATCAGGCTAGATTGTTAATTTATTAATTAAGTGAAAACATAAATATATTTTTATTCAAATAGTATAATACATATTATAGCTAAACTATTATTCTAATCTAACTAACTTGTCATAAGTATAAGAGTCTCTAAGTTTAGCCTTGAGGATAACATTTTACTCTGTAATATCTTTGGGTGAAAACTCTTCTAATCTATTGCATAATTATCAGCAGGTTGTCACCATTGTATATCTAACCAAGCTATTGAAATATAGGAAACTATAAAATGATGAGTTGAAAAAAAGGGAAAGAAGGATATCTAAAAATATCTAAATAGATAACAAGAAAATAAAAAGGTAAAAATTGAAAAAAAGATTTTCAGCTTCCTCCAAAGATCTACTTCTCAAGATCTCTTCTTAATAAAAAATACTTGATTGAAATATCCTTTCTTTTTCTAACTATCTGAGAAACTTATCTATTCTTGATCTTGATTTTCTTGTATATTATCTAAGAAGATTTATTATCTAATGGATACCTTTATTTTCCAAACATGCATAGTTCCAACCTTTTTTGGACAGTAATTTTTTTTTCATCAGTGGTATAGGAGTGACTTATAATAAATCCTAGGTTTTTATATGATCTAATAGAAATTGGACCACATTGTTTCAATATAATATCTTTCAACAGCAATATCTAGTTAAAAAAATTTTACTGGTATACATTTTTTATTATTCAAAAGTTCAGATTCTCCAATAATTCTTTTGTCTTATAATAGTAGGAAGTCTTAAAAGTGATGAAAATTCTCATTGATTGCAATATCATTTAACAACTTCTAAGGAAATATATTCTCAATTGTAATCAAAGAGTTGGAGCTTAATATGAATTAGAGACCATTTAGTCTTATTACTTGATTGAGATAAAAAGAAGACCTTGGTCTTGAACTTTGCTTGATTAGAATGATAGAAAAAAAAGATCTTAGTTTGAACAAATAGTAGTTTTTTTATCACCTGAGGACTTATTACTTATATCTTATTGATCTCATGAAACTTGATTTGTAGATTAACCCAATTGGAGAAGTGGAATGGATATAGGATATCAATTAACTTTTTCAATTATCAATAATATTATTGAAAGATATATAATAATCAGTAGAAGCTTGTTTATATTTGACTACTAATATATTTCATGTTAATTAATCAGATACTAGATAACATTGTACTATCAGAAATTCAGGAACAAGCTGAAGTAGATAAAATCCTTCAAGAAAATTATGAAAAATAATAGATACTTTAAGAGGATACAAGACAGTATGTAATAAGATAGATAATAAGTCTTCATCTATCAACAAAATCTCTATTTTTAGTTACTTCTAGCTTTATAAAGTGACACCCCACTTGTCAGTTCTTTTACTTCCTAGAATTTTCTTGCTCTTAATAGAGAAAGTACGTATTTAAGTCTTTTTAGATTACTAGAGGCTCAAGTTTTTATTCAAAAGAGTTTATAAACAAATAAAGAAAAGTAGAAGAGATAAGTGAAAACAAGCTTCAAGTTGTTTTAATGAAAGTATAAAGACTTTATTAGCAAGGAAGTATAAAACTTTTTGTAAATATCTTTTTTGTGTGTGGTCAGAGAATCAATAGAAAGAGTTTTTTTTTTTTTTTTTTTCAAATATTTCATTTCCAATTTAATATATATATACAGTTGCTTCCAAAAGTTTGAGTTCACTTATTATGTTTTTATTATAAATTTTAACTTTGACAATTTTTAAATTCTTGGGTTTATTAAAAAAAACTCTTTCTGCTGATTCTCTGATCACACACAAAAAAGATGTTTGCAAGAAGTTTTTATACTTATTTGCTAATAAAGTCTTAATACTTTCATTAAAACAAC
>CAJVPT010003006.1:0-16179 GCA_910592055.1 Acaulospora colombiana
GGTTTTTTAAGGTTAGCATAGTCCTGTAATGTTTATTTACATATTTTATAGTTTTAAAGTCACAATTTAAAGGATATCGTTTTTTAAATAGTGTTTACGCATCATTATGTTTTTGTATTTTATTTTATGATTTGGGGTTATCTTTATGAGATCGTAAAATACCGCAATACTGTAGAACGTACCATAAATAGAATGATCACACAATTTCAAAATCCAACAATGTATCAAACTAAATACGTAAGTTCAAAGAATAAAAATCCCTATTTGTTATACTGTATTTTCTAGAATTAATTAATATAAATATATAACTAAAAGTACTTTAATGAGTGTTTAAATTTTATTTATTTATTAAAATAAAGTAAATAACAATATTAATGATATATTAATAAGACTTTGAGTCTGAATTTGTAAAATTATTTTAGTTACGACACGAAAACATAATTAAAGTATAATGAATTATAAGTGTTTGATAAAATTTAGCATATAAAAATAATCAAAAATTTTAAATAGAAAGCCTCAACATTGGGCTTAAAATTAATAAATTTGATTATCAGTTGGGATCATCTTTTTATGTTATTACAAATACTCTATACTGATGTTAATAATTTTTCTTTTACCAAATGAACATTTTAGTGACTATTGTCTTTGATTTTTGAATCTACTTGTACTCTTACTGAATCCGATTCAGCTACTCAATTTTGGCTGAAAGTTACGATATGTTATTAGTTTAAGCTAGAATTCAAGAGTCTTCTTTAATATCTTTTATACAACAGGGACAAATGCACAATATTGAATTTTAAAATTATGAGTGAACAAGGCACTTGAAGTGAATAATCTACAAAAGAAAATATATCCATGAAGAATTAAAGCAAAATTATATTATATTCCACATTTTTACTTGCGATTATTATACGTCTCATGCGCGTGCAATTGTAAAAGCAAATTTCTTACTGCGTAATAAATACATAATTAATGCCTTATTTATATATTGTAACGTTTAATTAATTATTCTTAGCAATTATTATATAACAAGCAAGGCGGCTTGAGGAATCCAGTCTTCTATTTGGAACAATGATTAAAATGAATTTTCCGTCGTTACCATATTAAAACTATTTATATGAATGTTTTAGTATTAAACCTTCTAAGATCCAGAATGTTTGAGCTTGAACGAATTGTCAAGTTTAATTGAGCATAATTAGATGTTTTACTCGAAAAAAATTTTTTAATATTAGGCAATAAATTTTACCACTTGAACTTGGTATTACGGAATTTTTATTATAATTAAAAAAAGTTCATTACCTAGTAATTACATCCCGACATTTTTCTATGCATATTTATATTCTAATTAATTAATTCATTATTGTTTTTTTTTGTTTGTTTCTTCATTTTATCACGCAGATGCTAATTATTTCGAATTCTCCCTGCACTAGCAAAAATATTGTATTAGGTTAGACGCTATATTTCAAAGTTTATAATCATTTGTGCTTTCAAAAACATATAAACAGTAGTTCTTTATGTCTACAATATATGACAGTGCTGTTCTCATATCTTTTACCATATATTTGATGCCATTTCTTATTAATAAGACTGCCTCGCGTGATAAATTTGTTAACTTTCTCTTAAATGACTATCTTAGTAGGAGAAATATAGAGCTTTCCAAAAGATAAATTAATTTATATAGATAAGAAAAATGTATTGATACAATTAATTTGTTTAATAGCAGACTATAGAGGAATAGAAATATTTTAGAGAAGTAATAAAAAGTTTATCTTTTTCTAATCTTTTAAAAAATCTACTTATAAACTTATACAAATATTAATTTTAAGTTTTCTTTATAAATTAGATTGAGGATAAGTTTGATATTTACTAGAAAAATCATTACGGTCAACTCTCGCAAAAAAAAAACTGTGCACAAATAGTCTACATTAGTTAATTATCAATGCGTTAATATTATGAATATGTACTTATGATAAGTATAGAATATTTTTCTGAATGACATAATACTGTTTGAAACACATGCAACCTCTTAATGGGGAAAATTATGACAAAATACAAACACAAATGTGGACTTGCCAAAACTTTCCCTAGCACTCTCCTATACAATCACACTGAATATAATATAAATCATATTTGAATAGAAAAATGCAAATACACACAAGAAATTGGACAGAAAAAATGGAAAACAAGAGTATGCTAGGGCAAATTTCCAGGATGGAACTTCAAATTTATGGAACCTATTCTGGTTGACCAACGCAGTAACAATACATCTTAATTGGTCTTTTTTCAAAGCAGGACAGAACTTAATTACGACACCCTGTGGATCCTAAAAAAACATGACTTCCAGTTTCACTTTAATCCCAAGTTTATAATCCCTCAAAGAATACAATAAGAAAAATAGATAATACAATCAAAGAGATAATTCCGGAGCCCATTTACAATCAATACAAATACAGAAATGTAGAGACACAATATAATATTTGTTGGGCAAGTATTTAACTTCACAGTGTTAAAGGCCAAAGAAGTCAAACAAAGTTCAGAATTTTCACGTGGTCACGTGGTCACGTGACCGGAGATCGTGACACGACGCAAGACAATCAATTGCCAACTATCACCATACCCCTTGCAAGCTAGAAGAATGTGTGAACAATCCATTCGCGTCAAAAAGGTAAAAAACTATGAGCTGAGGTAATAGAAAATTAGCTGACCAAGAAGCAATTTATGCATGACATAATATTAGAATAGCTATAGTGATTATGTAATAGCCTATTGTATAAAAATGTATAAATGTAACCTCCTTCAATGACTTAATAAAATGATGACTTGTCCAAATCTTTTTATGTCTCTGCCTTGATTTTGATATTGTTTTGTGTGTAATAGAAGGACAAACTCTTCTATTCACAGATTACGTGAGCTTTTGGTCATTAGCGACAAACTCGTCAAATTAGCCTGCTACAACAGGAACAAGGACACTATATTGGAGAGAATTGGATGCTATAAATAAAGCAAGGAAAAAAAGTAGCCCAAAATTATATGAAAATCTTTTATCCAGACTTACAAGTATAACTAGAGTATAAAACAGAATAAAAGATAAAACCCATAACTATTTAATATTTGATTAAGGCAGAATACTAACAAAGATTAACATTTACAAATCATATTGTGAAGTCACATTCAAATAAGATAAAGTAGTTATAGGCAAAAAGAAACATAATGTCAGCTCTAATATAATAGTTTTTATGTATTATAAAAGAACAGGAGAACAATTACTACTAGAAAAATACAAAGGATGCAATCTGAATGAAGGGAAAGACACACCATCAGGATCATATACTTTTGTAATAAACAAACAACATACAATTCAGATCCCAATAAAATAATCAACCATTTCAATCAAGGAAAACAAGAACAAGATAATAACTACTCTTAACTGCAGAATCTTCCCAAAATCCACTACCAAAGAATTAATTGATCTAACTGTGATTCCACAATTAGATAAACCTTATATACAACTCAACATCAATAACAACAATTGAGAAGTTATTGATCTCAGCAAGTTTTTTAATCTCAACAAATTAGAACTAGATATTTTGATAATGCTACAAGGATAAATAAGAGACTGTAGACTGGTCACAATCATTAAAGATGAAACAAAAATAGAACACTTCTTCCCGGGACAAACTCAACTTCACACTTTCTTAACTAGGATAGAAATAATTGCTATAATAATAGTGATAAATACTTTCAACAGCAACATTACAGTATACTTATATACAGATAGTCAAATAGAATAATGAATCTAATAAAAATCATGAATCATATAAGACTTATGAAAACAAGGAAACCCAATCAAGCAATAATTAATACTTTCAATCATATTCAGAAACAACAGAATCTATATATAACTTTATATAAAATAAAGATATATATTGGAATTTTTCTTAATAAAGAAATAGATAGGTTAGCTAGGATTAATTCCATATTATAGTATATAAAATCCAATCAAAAAATTATAAACTTAAAGGAACAATACAGGGTTTACCCAAATTAAAATAATTTAAAACACAACAATGATAAATATTCCAGAAAAGAATCTAGTAAAACAAGTCAATAAAACTATTAGATTAATCAAGCGGAAACTGTTCAACAGAACATAAAACAGCTTCGCAGATAAGGATTTCAGAGATATATATTGGCAGCATACATTAGATACTATATATCTATTAAAATGAATAAACATAATATATTAGATCAAGATTACTATATGTGAAAGTTTGATTTCAAACTCTGATATAAAAAGCTTCCAACTCTATACAAACTATATAGTAGACTCTTTTCAATCTTTAAAGACAACAAATGCACCAAATACAAAATAATTGAAGATATAACATATCTTTTTCTATATAACAACAATACAGAAATACTAAGAGAAATTTTTACAGGATTTTAATTAAAAATGGTTTATTACAAGTCAAAAAGAAACACAAAAAAAATTTCAAAAACATCATATACAGATGGATCCAACTGAACAATTCTAAAAAGTTCAGGTTTCTCATAAAAAGGCAGTTCTAATAAAAATACCAGAGATACTAGAGACAATTTTAATAAACAGAAAGGTTAAATTCAAGACCATTACAAATACAATAAAGGAATAAAATAACTTTTATATGATATATAAAGCTAAAATGCAAGAAAAGTATAATCAGAGAAAAACTAAAAGTATATAGGAATAGAACAAACAGGTGAAAAATAGAATAGAGAAGTACAAGAAGCAAGTGAATCTAGCTATAGCACAATAATTTCTTTTAGACATGACCAAAATAGTAAATAGCTATATAAATAGATGCATAAAATATTAAACAAACATTTTTCTCTCTTATTTTTTCATACAACAACTAGCATGCTTTTGATATATTAGTTTCTTTTCCCTCAAGGAAAGGGCAACAAGCCACGGAATAGTATATAGCTTATCAGATTTTACTATTACTAAATATATCTCTCTATATTATAGTTCTTATCACTTTCTATATATATAATTTGAAAAAAATAATAAAATGAGACTGTGCCAGTCAAAAAAAAAAAAAAACTGAAAGAATTCTTGAAGATATTAATATTAATATATAATAAATTAGATTGCAAAAGCTTGAAATAATATTAATTTTAATATTATTTCAAATTAATAAAAAAAATTAATATTATTTTTTTTCAAATTTCTTAAAAAATAGATGATCTTCAAACTCTTGCTTTTGATAATAATATTACTGAATATAATTTAAAAGTAATAAAAGAATTGATTAATAAATTACTATATAATCACAAAAATATTATTAATTTAAATAATTATATAATAATTGATAACTTATTTAAATTTTAGATATTACAAATAAAAATATTATAAATTTTGTTCAACAAAAAAAAGCTCAAATCTGATTTAACAATCAAAAATATTAATAATCTTATTAATTTTATTGAACAAGATTTTGAATTAAATTTGGATATCAATTATATAAAAATGTTTAATTCTTTACAATAAAAAATTTTACAAAAATATAAAATATAGTTTTTTATATTAATTTTTTTTAAACCCATAGTTAAGCCAGTATAGTGTTATTGTGGGTTATCCTGGTAAGTTCGTCTTTAATTCGTAGTATCTCGCATAATCCAGACATCTCATAAATACTCACAAAGAAGAGAATGTCTCTTATAAAGAACACTTAGGGAAGGCAGAGGCATGGTAATTAACTTGGCTGAAGATAAATGTCTCTTTATTGCATTCTGTTTCTTTGAAAGGTTACTATTTCTTATCTCTATTCTCAATAAGGACTATTTTTCCTAATATTTTCAGCTCTGCCTTTTCGGCATACATTGGTAAGCTATTTATACTTTTCTATATAACAATAGCTACCTACTGTATAATTGGTTATACTAATCCTAAGCTTTGCTAAACTTTCTATACTTTTCAGATACACACAGTTCCCTTATAAGTACTCGAGCCTTATCTATAGTTTCTTGCCTTGTAACACTCAATCTTTCATGCCAAACTTTCAAGTTTTTAGATTCTAGACTATTATACATAAATAACATCACCTACATGATCTATAGCAGTATATTTATTAATATTTGAGAAAATCAATAGAAATGCATTGGACAATTATATTATGGCTAAACTAAATCTCATACTGACTTACTTGTCAATAACTTTCAATTCTTAAATAAGCTTAAGCCTCTAAGTACAACCTTGAGAACAATATTTCACTTTGGAATAAGTTTTGAGTAAAGACCTTCCTAACTTACCCATTATTGCTGGCAAGTTATCACTGCCTATTATTTTCCAAGGAACTGATTTCAAGAAACTACAATAGAAAAAAGGGAAAATAAAAAAAAGAGGGATAAAAAATACACAAATGTATATATATAAAGAGAAAAAGAAAATAAAAAATAAAGGTGCTCCATGTTCTCTAAAGGATCTTGCTAAAAAATCTCCTTTCATTAAGAACAACCCTTCTGGAATATTTTTCTTCTTCCTAATTATCTGAGAAACTTATTCATTCATAATCTTGATTATTTTCTTGCAACCATTTGAGATAATTATTACCTACTCAGATTCAATATCTTGCTGTCACTTTCTTTCTTTCAGTATTGATTTTTTATCCACTTGTGTAGATCTTTACAACTTATAATGGATTCTAGATTCTTATGTAATCTTTCAGTAACTGCTGATATCTTCCAGCAGCTATGTCTAGTTAAAGAAATTTTATTGTGAGTATCTTTCATTGTCCAAAAAGTAAAATTCTCTAATAGTCTTTTTGCCTTGCAATGGTATGAGGGTCTTGCAAAATATGGAATCCTCATCGATTATTATATCATTACACAATATTTGAAAAAATATATTCTCAAGCCTAGAGAAGGATAATGGCTCACAATCTTCTGCTTTTTGATCTTATTGCCTGACCAGGATAAGAAAATAACCTCCTTTACATATTTTGCCTGACTAAAATAATAAGAAGTTAAAGACTTTGACTTAAACAAATAACTGCCTTTTTACTATTTAAAGAATTTAGTGCCTATTTTAATGGCCTCATAATTTCTTTGCTTCAGTTACATTTCATTTGAAGGAGTGGAGGATTCATACCAATAGATTCTCTTTCTTTTATTAATGATATCATTGAAATATGTAAGGTGACCAGTAGAGACTTGTTTACATATATCAACTAATGTGTTTTATATTCACTAATCATATTTTGCAATGAATTGTGTCACCTAAAATTCAGGATCAAACTGAGATAGGCAAAATTCTCTAGAAAATTAAAAAATTTTGAATGACTATAAGAAAGAAGATACAGTGGGTAGACACCTTAAAATATGGCTTGATGTTTATTACCTCCCACTGCTAAAAATCTCTTTAGACATGCTTCAATATAAAAGACTTCAAGTACTATACTATTAGTTTTTCTTCTTTGCAGAACTTTTTTATTATTGGTAGAGAAGATGTTTTTTAACTTTGTAGATCACAGGAAGCCAAGTTTTTGTTTAAAAATGAATATAAACAAGAGAAAGGATTTGAAGGTATCTCTTGAAATAAAACTTCAATTTAATTTAAGAATAGTATTAAGACTTTATTAGCAAAGAAATAAAAAATTTCTTGTGAATATCTTTTTTGTATGTGGAAAAAGGATTAGCAGAAAGAGTTTTTTATAATATTTATAATTTTTTATATTAAATATTATATCAAATTATATTATATATATGCTTAATTATATAAATATTTATTATATAAATTGTAAATATAATTCTTAGAAAATATTAAAATTATTTTATAATTTATTTATAATAGTAGCTATACATAAAATATTTTATTTTACTAAATAAGTATACTTTTATCAATTAAATAAATATATTTTCAATATTATTTTCTATATTTATTAGGATTTTAACTAAATTTAAATAGAAGTATATTGTTTAATTATAAATTTTATTTTTTATTAATATCTATATATAGTATAATATTATAATTTTTTATTAAAATTTAATAAAAATTTTACTATAAAAAGAATTCATTATAATGATTATATTACATAATTAATTAAAATTAATTTACTTAATAAAATAAAAAGTTTTTTAAAAAGCAATAATTATAAATTAATAATAATAATTTTAAAATTTAATTATTTATTGATATTAATTATAAACTATAGATCAATAGTATAATAGCTAGTAATTTATAAGTCATATTACAAGATTATTAGATTAAATTTTCAAGGGTAACTTTTGATACTGGTAGATCAATTTATTGATAAACTATAAACTAACTAATGCTTTCAAATATAGCTGCTAATTACTGGTCAAATAGAATTTATGATATTGAAACAGAATGGTTTATATAAAGATTGTGATATGGTTAAATATTTAAAATTGAGCAGAATTATCCTGATACAATCATGTTATCAGAAAAAACCAATATTATGAAAAGTAGATATTGAACTGATAACATAATGTTAAAGGAAGGAATATTAAATTAATCGAAGAAAACCCAAGTTCTATATCTTAATATTAAGGTATCTATTCAAAAATTTAAGTATGTGACTATGTTGAGTTTCATAGACTTGATTATTAGGAGGCTTTAGTAGAAAGAAAAATCCGTGGATCACTCTGAAAGATTAAGAAATTTGAAAATTTCAGAATAAAAAAAATTCAACAGCCTGATAATTAGACTACTCTTAATATACTGTAAATAAAATTGTTTTAAAAAAATTAAAAAGGAATTACATATTTTTTCAAATAGATAGAGTTGTATATAGAAGTAGAATAGATATGGTTACTTATATAAATAGGTTTACTTCAAAAATATATAATTACTTGTTAACAAATATATAATAAGAAATTTGTACAAATGCCTTAATATGACTTCAAGAAAGAGACTTAATGTATTCATAAAATCTGTACAGTATATAAATTAATAAAATATGTGACCCTTTCTGATAACAAATAATAGTAGGGAAGTAAAAAAAATAATAATAATATAAGTAAGAATCAGTATACAAAAAAAGATATATCACAGTTCAATTGAGATCATAGAAATATTAAAAACAAATAGTAAAAAAATAGAAAACTATGCAATTTTCAAAATTTATACTGATGGTTCTCTGATAAACATCAATATTAAATTATACATAGGTCTATGTTTGATTTATAATTATACCAGACTATAACAAACACACCTTTTAGAAACAAATTAAAAGACATTTATTCTTTACTTGAATTAAAATAACAACTATCTTAATGGTACTTAGTATTCTACTAAAATATAGTATAACAAATATCTATATAAATAGTTAAGCAGTCATCAATAGAATAGAAAAAACATAAAAAGAAACAATAACAAAATCATGAGAAAATAAAAAAACCTAATTTCCTTCTACAAATTAAAGCCTTATAAAAACAAAAAAGACTCAGATAAAGTTTTATAAAATAAAGAGTCATTTAGAGATACAACAAACTAGCTAGTTTGAATAGATCTCAAGCATAGCATGAAATCCAAAGAAAAAGAAATAAAAGTATTATAAATAGAAAACTTAGAGATGGTAATAATATTACAATTGAACAATATTTTTCTGAAATTTCCATAAAACTCATTAAACAGAAACTAATAAAAGTTATTCACTTGATTAAATAGTGCCTTCTAAATAGAAACAGATACAATTTTAATAAGAGACTATTCAAAGAAATAAACTGGTAAACAATAACAGACCATATACAATTTATTAAAAATAAGCAACTTCTATATGAACTAAAAGGATCTGAAACTGAAAAAATTCTATTTCAGCCTTTGAAATAATAAACTATTACTCAAAAGTAAATTGTATGTAAGTCTATATAGATAATAAATGCAAAAAATGTGAAAGTCAAAAACAAGTATACATCTCTTTCTTTCAACAAAATAGAACAGAAACTAAAAAGTTTATGATTGACATAATTGCAACATATATATACATTTCTCAAATAAAATCAATTTAAAATTTAAGGAATACTTAATAACAAGCATCAGAGATACTCTTTTCAAAAAAATTAATGCAAAAAATCAAATTAATTATTTTAGACAAAACAATAAGAAAAAAATGCTCAACAGCAATATATACAGAAACTATAAATATCTTTATTTAGATATGGTAAAAAAAATGTAAAACCTTTAAAGAATGGAAAGCCAGAATTGAAATTGCAAGAAGAAAGAAGAAACTAGTCAAATATGAAGCCAAAAAAAAATCCAGCTTTTACTTCAAGAGAAAAATATATAAAAGAATAGTTTACTTAACTAGTCAATAGTTTTATGAACTAATGGATTACAAATTGAGAGATAACTTATACTTATTTAAAATTTTTTTCAGCACTAGCCCAGTCTTGGCAGGTTAGTTTCCTATAAAGGGATAACAACAAGTTGCAAGATAAGTCATTTTTAATTACAAGAACACTTTATTGAGTTTTATTTAATAGTAGACAAATAGTACATTCTAGGGTAGCCATCTATATAATAATACTACATAATTTTTAAATAAAATAAGACTGAGCTGGCATTATAAAAAAAAATTTATATTAATTATATTATATTTTATTTTTTTTTTTTAATAGCTGGCTCAGCCTTACTTTATTTGAATTAAGTAGATATATACATATATTATTTATGCTATGACTACCTACGTTAATCAAATTTAGTTCGATAGAAATACTTTATCTCATGGCTTGTTGCCACCCTGAAAGAGGAGCTAACCTGCCAAGGCTGGGCTAGTACTATATAAAATTTTGAAAATATAAGATAGGTGTGTGAGATTTGTAATGTATTGTCTAATATAGCTGTTGACCAGTTTGAAGTATTGGCCCTTGATATGTCTTTCTGCTTCATTGAGCCAGGTATACTTGGTTTGTGTACTGTATTTGGTAGTTCTTTCTATCTTTCTGGTGATTCCTTGTTGAGTTTTCCATCTTTGGAAGTCTTTGCATCTTGTTTTTCAGATTAGGTGGAGGTAATGGCTCATTTCTTGTCTAATCTCCTTGAGATATTGAAGTCTGGTTCGTTTATCTGGAATGCAATACATTGCTATGTAGTATGTTTCTTTCAGTATTGCATCTTTGATTGTGATTTTAAGGTATTCGGTATACTTGAGGGATGTATAGTCTCTGTATTTAATTATTTGTATTTCCAGATCTTCTTTCATGCTGTGTTGTCTTAGTTTCTTAATAATGATAGTTTCTAACTAATTTGTTGTTTCCTTTTGTTATTCATAGCATAGAAAGGGGTGTTGTTTGTTTCTTTTACTCCACATTTTACACATGTATCATTCTTGTATATACTTGATAGGTATGTAATAAGTTTGATCTTAGTGGGCAGTTCTTCATTCCAGAGACAAAGATTAAATTTTCTCTGTTGTTGGTCTTTTCAATTGATTAGTAGTTCACTCATCTGTATTGGTTGCAGCATGGACATTGTTGTTGGCTCTATCACTGAAATCAGTTCTTGTTCTATTAAGAAGTCTCCATTTTGTAAGGTATATAGCTCTCATGAGTTCTTGAGTCATCTTTTTTATGGGATATCTAAGAGTCTATTGTTCCATTGTGGAATGAGTGCATACTGTAGATTTTGTATAGGGCGGATTTCAATGTTCTTTTTTTCCAGTTTTATTTCCAGTCTTGTGTTTATATTTACTAGTTGATCTGCTTGCTCATTGTGTTTATTACCTGATTATGCTTTGATTTTGCAAAAGTTAAGTTTGAGATAATTTTCCTTGATTAGATCTTTTAATTATTATAGAATTCCTAGATTTTTCTGTTTTCTTAAGTTGGTAATATGGTCAGTTTGGATAATCTTATGGATACTGTTGATTGCAACTTAGCTGTCTATGTGAATGTTTGCTCTACAAAATAGGGGTAGTATGCTAGTGACTATCAAAATGGCCATTAACTTGGCTCAGGTTGAAGAAGAGAAGTTCTTCACTTGTTCTTGGAAATATATTTCTTGGTTTCCTCTAGTTATAATAACCCATCCAAAGCCCATATAGTTTCTTTTCTGGTTTGTAATAGAGGTCTATCTGTATATATTTCGAAGTTGATCTTATCTTGTATCGATTTGATAATATTTACTAGTTCCTCCATCACTAGCCTGTGTGCTGTTAAAGGCCAAAGAAGTCAAACAAAGTTCGGAATTTTCACTGTGGTCACGTGACTGACGATCATGACACGACCGAAGCTTACATGAAACAATCAATTGCCGACTATCACCATACCCCTTACAAGCTAGAAGAATGCACGAACAATCCATTTGCGTCAAAAAGGTAAAAAACTATAAGCTGAGATAATAGAAAATTAGCTGACCAAGAGGCAATTTATGCATAACATAATACTAGAATAGTCATAGTGATTATGTAATAGCCCTATGTATAAAAATATATAAATGTAACTTCTTTCAATGACTTAATAAAATGATGACTCTCACGACGAATATTAAGATAAATCTTTTGGATAGATCGTTGTAACAGTGAAGATTATAAGTAGTTTTAGGGAAAACTACCTTGAGACTCGCCCAAATCTTTTTATGCCTCTGCCTTGATTTTGGTATTGGTTTGTGTGTGTGATAGAAGGATGGACTCTTCTATCCGCAGGTTATGTGAGATTTTGGTCATTAGCGACAGACTCACCCATTAGTCTGCTACAGTGCTTTGAGAAATTTGTTTAGGTATGCTATATGTGGGACATCTTCAGATATATGGCTGATAGTTTCTTACTAATCACTGTCCTTTGTTATTGGATGTATTCTTGGAGTGCCGTACTGATTAAGTTGGGTGAGACTCTATTTCTAAGTTTGATAGTATTTGTTATGTTGATTCATGTGGAGGTTCGACTCTGCTATATGGGAGTATTACTGTATTTCCTCTTGAAGTATTGAAGGTGCATGGATAGATGGATTATCTATTTTGATTGATATCACATCCTATACATTCTGTTAATGAAGATTTATTGGGATCCTAGGTGTAATGCCTGTATGTGATCTTGTTGATATTGATTTTTCTTTGCTTTCTGCCAATTACCATTGTATTATTGATTTCTGTTGCAATTCAGTATAGTTTTGCAATGTTATTTTGAGTTGTAAATATACATTAGAGAAAAAAGTTGGCCATATCTTTTATTAATATGTATACTATACAGATTTCACTGATACAACAGCAGATGTTTACTGGGTTACTATTGAGGGATCTGTACAAACCCTTATTACATATTTGTTAATAAGTAATTATACATATTTTGAAGTAGACCTATCTATATAGTAGTTATATCTATTCTACCTCTATATACAATTACTATCTATTTGAAAAGATGTGCAATTTCTTTTTAATTATTTCCAGAACAATTTTATTTATTGTAAAAGTAGTCTGGTTATTAGGCTATCAAATTTTCTTTATCCTGGACTTCTTGATATTCTAAGTCCTTTAGAGTGATCCATGGATTTCTCCTCTTACTAAGGTTTCCTGATAGTCAAGTCTATGAAACCTAGCACAGCTACATACTTGAATTCTTGAACAGATGTCTCAATACTAAGGCAGGGAACTGGGATTTGTTTTCATTTGATTTACTATTCCTTTCTTCAGAAGTATGTTACCAGTTCAATATCTACTCTTCTTATTATCCTTATTGATAATGCAGCCATGTCAAGGAATAATTTTACCCAATTCTGAACATTCAGCCTTATTACAATCCATATATGGACCAGCTTGTACCACATAGAAACTCCAGTCAACTGTTGAGACAAGCTATATATGAAAATATTGGTTATGTATAATTACAACAATGGATACAGATTATTACCTACTTTTTAAAGATTGTCCCCTGGAGGATTTGATCATGGTTCTTGTGATCTGATCTACGGAGGGCTAACCACTGCACTATAGACCTGTAGGTCATGTTAATTATATTTTACTGAGTAGATTTTTAAGTATTTTATATAAATTAATAAAATTTATTATATATATAAATAAACAAGATTACTTAACACTAGTTGAAAAAAATTGTTTGGCATACTGCCACTCATATAACATTCAGCAAAAAATACTACTACTCATGTAATATTCAATAAAAATAAACAATTCGATAAAAAAATAATATAAATAATTAATAACTACAAAATTTGACATATTAACAATTTGTCAACTATTTGTCAAAACCATTTATTAAAAATTTGTCAAAAATTTGTCAACTATTTGTCCACTATTCATTAACTATTCATCAACTATATTTGTAACTATTTGTCAAACTATTCATTAACTATTTATTAATCATTTATTAATATTCGTCAACTATTCATTAATTATTTATCAACTTTTAATTAACTATTCATCAACTATTTATCAAAACTATTCATTAAAAATTCATTAATAATTTATTAAATTATTTATTAAAGATTTATTAACTATTCATTTAAAATTTGACAACTATTCATCAGCAATAAAGTAAAAAAATTGACAAACTTATATGCAAAATTTTTTGATTTGAGGTTATTTTTTTTTTAACAGAGTACAGATGTCCTATTTTATTGAAGTTGTAGCAATGAATTGATAAGGTATATTGAGATTACAGACTATAATAAAAGCTATATTACTTTAGAGATTATAACTCAACCTCGATGATGGTTAATTGTTACAATAAACCTATTTGTTACAATCTTTCATGTGACCCATGTGGCATGTTACCAGAAAAAACTCTACTATCCATCTTACCTACGTTCAGGCCTTTGCCATGTATACTTGCTCTCTGGCTGACTTAAACTTGAGACACTTTTCATATCTTGTTCCGCTGAATACTCTTTTTATACTACCTATTACAGTATGCCTATGGAATATTCATATGAAATCTTAGATATCGTCTCATCCTATTTGAGTACCCTTTTTATATGACTTATTATAGCCTACCTATGGGGTGACTATATAAAGTCTTGGACAGATTATTCAATTTTGGTAGAGACCCACTTCTTTTGTTAATGTGCCTAGGTGCTATTAGTTCCTGAATTTTTTACAACAAAAAGATCTTCAACCTATCTGCAGAAGCTTGTTGAAATCTATCTTTTATAATAAGGTGACTTCGGTACTAAAACCGGCTGAAGCATTTTGTGATCTTTGTTTATCCCATAATCGGAAGGGATCTTGGTCACAAGTAATAGTGATTATTATTATGAGATGTATGAGATCTTCCTATATTACCTAGGCTTAGGTAGTACTGCTTCACAGTAGTATTGAACTTGGAAATAGCACTTGATGACCTGGGAGTGCTACCACTACATTATTGACCCACAGGTCACATAAATTGAGGTTATATTTATAAATTATAAATAATACAAACTATAATATAATATATAATATATCATTTATATTATTATAATTTAATTAATTATATATTATTATATAAATAAAACCAAATAATTTATAAATATAAATGATTTTTTTCACAAGTTTTATAAATTTTTGTTAAATAATAGTTGTTGAATTTTTAATGAATAGTTGATAAATTTTTGAAGAATTATTAATAAATTAATGTCAAATTTTTAATAAATAATTTTGTAATGAACTTTTAATGAATTTTTGCTGAATAGTTATTGAAATTTTAACAAATTATTAATAAGTTTTTTGTTAAAATTTTAATTAATAAATTTTTGATTGCTGAATTTTTTGATTGTCAAATTTTTTATTGTCAAATTTTTGATTTCTATATTTTTAATTGCTGAATTTTTTGATTGTCACTTTATTGCTGAAATGTAATATGCTGAATGGTAGCAATAAAAAAGAATTCAGTAATATTTTTATAATTAAATTTAATCAAATTCAATAATAATTCAACTGTCTAATGAATAATTTCAGCTAGTGTAATAGTATATTGTTAATTAAATTATTGGTTTTAATAATATGTTATATATTATAATTAAATTCAAAAATTAAAAAAAAATTATATAAAATAAAGCTTAAATATTAATAATAAAATTCTAAGGTAATGAATAAAAATTATATTATATATACAATAGGAATGAAAAAAAATTGCTTAAATTTTTTAAAAATTTAAAATCTTTATTATTATATAAAATTTTTTTTTTTTTTTTTTTTAAATGCTGGCGTAGTCATGCCAAGTAGCTTTTATTTAATCATTAATATTCCC
>CAJVPT010003007.1:0-16179 GCA_910592055.1 Acaulospora colombiana
TCTGACTTGTTCCAGAAGTCTGTTCTACTACTTTAGTGATCCACTTGTCAAACTCTCCTATTTCTTCATGGTCATCAGTGCTCAGCCTGGAATTTTTTTCTTCAGCCTCTTTCTTTCTTTCCTATAATAATTCTTTAAAGTTTCTAGTGATTCCATCTACTCCTTTGTTTCATGCCTTTTATAGCTGATCTTTATAGGCTGAACATTTTAAGAAGTGTTCTATGGTTTCATCTTGTTGGCTAAATGTGATGCATTTCACTTGCTTGTATAGATCTGGTTTTCTTATAGCCAATTTACTTAAAGTGGGTAGCTCATTATTGGTCAGTTTGATAAGAAAGCTTCTTTGTTGAGATTGTTTAAAAGATGTACCCCACGTGTGTCCATCCTTGATCCTTTTCCATACTAAGTTCCATGTGTAAGCTTGGTGTTCTGAAATCTGGTAACTCCATTTTTTCTCTGTTTTGTTTTGTTGTGTCCACTGGTAGGCTATTGTCTTATTATTAATGTTTTTGAGAAACTGTCTTATTGAATCATCTAGAGTTGTTCCTTACCATTTGATTTCAGTTATAATTTTGTGTGAAGTGAAATCTTTTCATTCAATTGGTGAAAATTTTATGGCTTCCTTTGCTAGAGCATCTGCTTCTTCATTATATAGATCATTTGAGTGTGCCTTGACTTTTGTAAGCTTTAGATCTAAGTTTTTCTTTTTTGTTAGCTCTACTATATGTACCTATAGAGACCATAATATTCTGCATTTATAATACTTTTAAGTATTAATTTTTAATAAATAATTAAGAAAAGGGTACGAAAAATTAAAAGTATACAATTGCTTGTTAAATAAAGGTCAAAGAAAGTTGTCAAATATTAAAATGAATTAACTGATATAATTAAAGAAACAAAGGTTCATTCACCTAAAGAAAGTAAAATTGATTCATAAAACCTTATTAAAAGAAAAATAATTATATGTAATTACAGTTGGCATTCTAAAGATATATTTTTTGACAAAATATTTTATATCCAATAATTATAATATTAATAATAATTACTTATAGTTAAAGGATTTGTTGAAATATTTGGTTAAACATTCAAAATCAATTCAAGCATTCCAGCTAACTTATAAATGATATCATGATAATTTATATTTCTATGATATAATGTCATCAAAAGGCTTGCTGGATTGGACATACAGTTTGAAAGAAATTTCAAAATGTAAACAAGAAAAAGAGACAGAAAAAAGAAAAAAATTGACAATTAAATTCAAAGGATGAAAAAATTACTGAATATAAGAAATTATTAATATTTTCAAAGAGTAAGAAACAAACTGAAAAACTATACAAATAGGTGAAATTCAGGAGGCAGTTAGATTAGATGAAAAAAGTGAAAAATTTTAAAAAACATTTAGCAAGGTAAAACCAATTGGGCTAGTTTTAAAAGAGTTAAGTCAAGATCTTTAAAGAGAAAAAAAAAGCAAGTAAAAAAGAAGAAAAAGAAGAAAAAAGAAAATGATAAATAATTTAGTCAATTGATTTTGTAATTTTTTAATAAATTTTGTGAAATTTGAATTTTTTGTTACAGTAATTTTTTTATCAAATTTTTCTACAGAAATTTTTTTATCAAATTTTTTGCTACAGTAATTTTTTTGTCAAATTTTTTGCCATAGTATCAATTTTTTTGTTGATTTTTTTTTGCTGCAGTATCAATTTTTTTGCTATATTTTTTACTGCAATATGCAAAAATTTTTTTTTGCCATAGTATACAATTTTTTTTTTTGCTATAATATTATCAGATTTTGTGCTGAATTTTTTTTTTTTGCAATATGTTAATATTTTTAATACCAAGTAACAACAATTGTAAATAATTCATCAATTTTTTTATTATTAATTTTTATTAAATTTGATAATAATTTGATAGCTGAATGATATAATTTTGACTAGTAATAGTAAAACTAACAAAAAAAAAACCAGTGAACTTGAAACTTACCAAAGTCAAAGTACATTCCAATAATCCTTATAATAAAGAAGCAGATGTTCTAACCAAAGAAGTTTTAAAACTTCCATAAATCAAATAAAGAAATTTTAACTCTTACAAGATTATTACAGAGATCAAATAGTAAAACAAGACCTTAGATGACTCAATTAGACAATTTATCAAAAATATGAACAACAAAACAATAGCCTATTAGTAAACGTAACAAAATTGAATAAAGAAAAAATAAAGTCATCAGATTCTATAACAGCAAGACTATATATGAAATTTAGTGTAAAAAAAAATAAAAAATGATATATATAAGTTACATCATTTAAAAAATCTCAAAAAAAAAGCTTTTCCATAAAACTGATTAATAATAAACTATTAATATTATATAAATTGGCTATAAGAAAACCTGACTTATATAAGTAAGTGAAGTGTATTCCATATAGTCAATAAAATAAAACAATAAAATATTTGCTAGAATATTCAACCTATAAAAATCAATTTCAAGAAGTATAGAATAAAGGATTTTTATAAGTTTTAAAGATCTTCTATAAAAAAGAAGAAATAAGGATGAAAAAAATACTAATAGATTGATAATAAAAAAAAACTAGAAGAGTTTGACAAGTAAATTTTTAGACTAGTGAAACAGATCTCTATAATTAGTCAAGATACTTTAAGTTTTTATGCTAGCCTAATAAGAAAAAATCTTATTCTAAAAATAGTAGATCTAAAATGTTATAGTAAATATATAAGAAAAGAAACTAGAAAATGAATAATAAAGATGTAAAAAATAGTTTACAATCAAGTTCAAAAAAGAATTTGAAATATAAGATGTGAAAAGATTATGAAATAAAAACAAATTTAAAGGATCAGTAAAAAAGATAAGATAAAAAGACCTTCAATTTTTTCAGACCAGAAAACTATAGTACATCCATAACAAGAAAAAAATCACTATCATAAGAAGAAAAATTAGAATATAAAAGTTTCAAAAAGATTTTTACAAAAGGAATAGAGTATAAAATGAAATAGTTGAAATTTTAAATTCGGTTAGAACATCAAAGAATGATTTGCAATAGTGACCTGTAAACAATAAAGTTAGCAGTTTGAAGAGTTTTTACCTAAATTACTAATGAAATAATAAATCATTTCCAAAGTTATATCTAAAATTTTAAGAAATTTAAAATAAAGATAAATGAGTTAGATAGAAATTTAGCTTTAGCAAATATTTAATAATATAAAGTATACAAATGTTTAATAAAGTACATATATTTAGCTTGATTAAGGATTTAAAAAAAAAATAATTATAGTAGATAATATTTTAATTTTTTGTGAAATTATTTAAATAAATTTATAAAATATGAATTTTTCAATAATTATAAAAAATTTTTGATTTATAACAATTTATTGAATAAGATTTTTATATATTTATTATATAAAAATAAATTTCAACAATATTTTAAGTTTATAAAATATATTTATACTAACTTTGTAGTATATACTCTTTCATTAATACTTTGATTATATACAAAAAAAATATTTGCAAGAAATTTTTATATTTTCTGCTTATCACTTTTTTTTTGAATCTATCTAAAAAAAATTTTAAAAGTTATTTTTATACCTTTCTTCTTTTACTTATATTTTACTTTGAACAAAAATCTAATTGCCAATAATTTAAAAATTATAAATATTTTTTCTATTAATAATAAGAAAGTTTTGAAAAAAAAAAGAATTGAAGTTTATTATTTATTTACTTACTAAAAAAGTTATATAAAATAAGAGATAAAATTTTCATTATCTTTGTTTTTGTTTGAACTCTAATATTACTCTTTTTTTATTTTCTTTAAAGAAATTTATCTATCTCAATTTGATTTTGAATTTTAAATAGTATAAAGTTTTTTAAACAATAATTAAATAATATTAAATACATCAATAAAAGAATATAAACAAGCTCTTATTGATTATTTTATGTGGTTAAATATATTTTCTTAGATTTATAATATAAGAACCTGGGATTTATTGTAAGTTATGTATATACTGATATGAGTAAATATAAAATATAGTTATCTTTTTTATTTTTAAATAAGTAAAAAAAAAAGAAACATACTTTTCTTTCTATCTTTAACAAGAAAGACAAGTAAAGATAAGATTCAAGAGAATATAGAATAAAAATAATATCTTAAGAATATTACATCTACCTTTTACAGTATTAGTATATAATACTTGAGAAATTAAAAAGATTTTTGAATTATTATATTTATATCTAATTATCAAATCAATATATTGTTACTAGAATTAATATTAACTAGTAAATTATATATTTATTAAACAATGGCGTAATTTCTATAAGTAGTAGTATTTTGAAGAAAATAAAATAATATTTATCAAGTTTAATAAGGTACATATTTAAAGTATCAAGATTTTTTTTTCTATGTTAAAATTATCATAATAGTAAAGAATAACAAATTATTAAATAATAAGGTTTATTCTTTTTAATTATTCCTCTCCTATATTTTAGAGCTTTCATAAAACTTTAGCCTATTATCACTGAAGGAACATATATAGTGATTCTATACTGAATAGAGTATGATAAAAACAAGATAAAAATTGAAAGATAATAATTGTTTTTAAGTAATGTTGCATCATTTTTTCTTTTTTCTCTAATGCTTTTTTATAATATAAAAGTTTTATCTCTATTTAAGCTTATATGGTTTTTTTTAAAATTGAATTTCTGTGTTTAAAGTAGGATAAAAAATACAAATAAAAATAAATTTTGATTCAATATATATTTCTTTTCTTTTTTTATAATTTGAAAATTTTTTAAATACTAGTTAAGTTCTAGATTAGTTTTTTTTTGTTTAAAAAAGATGACTCAATCATAAGGTGATATACTTTATTAAAATTTTTTTTATTTTAATATTTTATTATATAGACAGTTTGGATATATAATTTTATTTCTCAATTTTTTAAAGTTCAATAAAATTCTGATTTTGTCAACATTTAAAAAAAAATTTTTTTTTATATTAACTTTTGAAATAGTAAAAATTTTTAAGTAATTATGAATTTATTTTTATTAAGTAATTTTTTTTAAGATATTTAAAAAGATTTTGGATATTATTATTATTATAATTATATATTTTATTATAATAAATAGTTTTGTTGATTTAGGATACTTTTATGATTATTTATAATAATATTACTAATATTATTATTTATAATTGTTTGAATCTATGCTTTTGTTTTTTATATTATTAAAATTATTTAAAGAACTATTATACAGTTGCTTTCAAAGTTTGAGTTTATTTACTATGTCTTTATTATAAATTTCAACTTTGACAATTATCAAATTATTAATTATATAATCAAAAATTTTGAAATTTATATATATTTTAATACTTATTCTATTTTTTGTATTTTTTTAAAAAAATTTTTATTAATATATTTTAAAGTTTTATTTATTGTTAAATATTTTTATTTTTTTATCAATTATCATATGATTTATGATAACAGCCAATCAAAATCCTTTAAAAGTAAAAATTTAATAAAGGAAGAAATTTTTTAACAATAATAGAACTTTAAAAATTATATATATATAAATTTTTTGAAAAAAATATAATAAATAAAACTAGTATTAAGGTATAATATATATGGATTTTACAATTTTTGATTACATAATTAAGGATTTAAAAATTGGCAAAATTAAAATTTATAATAAAAACATAATAAGTGGATTTAAACTTTTAAAAGCAACTGTATTTTATTTTGATTTTAAGAACAATATTATTAATAATATTATAATAAAATAATTTTAAAAAATTCAAAAAATAAATAAAATCACAAAAGATATATACTATATATTATATACAATTGCTTTTAAAAGTTAGAATTTATTTATTATACTTTTATTATAAATTTAATTTTATCTATTTTTAAATCTTTAATAATATAATTAAAAATTATAAAATTTATATTCTATATATTATATTTTAATCCTTATTTTATTTCTCAATAAATAATTTTTAAAGTTTATTATTGAGAATATTTTTATTTTTTAATAATTATTATATAATTTACAATAACAATCAATTAAAATTATTCAATGATAAAAATTTGATAAAAAAAAAAATTTTTTAAAAATAATAAACTTTAAAAATCATTTGAAAAAATATATATTTAATTAAAGATTTAAAAATGAATAAAATTAAAGTTTATAATAAAAATATAATAAGCAAACTCAAACTTTTGAAAATAACTATATATAATATTCAAATATTTTTTGCACTAAGTAATCTATTGAATAATAAATATAAGCTATTAATTTGGCTTAATAGAAATAATAAAATAAAATTTATTTTATATTTAACATAAATAAATATATAGACAATAGATAAAAAATAATTTATATATCAATACAACTTCTATATATTGATTTCCTTTTTAAAAATGATATGTCACAAGGTAATTTTAATATATCTATCTGATTTATAAAAATCAACAACTATCAACAAAATAAAAAATTATTTTTTAAAAATTTATAATAAAATTCGAATAATATATAGTATAAAATAAAAAAATCAAACCTCGAGAATATTTTAAGAACCTGTTACGGAATTTTCCTCCGGGTATCGCTTGATCAACCCATCCGAACCAATTATGGTACTTTCTTTTTCCCATAATTTTAATAAAAATATAAATGATAAATAAATTTCAAATATCACATCCCACCTCTACTATAGTCAAATTCATGTTTCTTGTTAAAAACATTTGTGAGATTCGTGAGCTCCGCATGTAGAGCAGATCTTCGAATGTCTTAGTGCCTTTTCTTTTTTTGACCTGTTATTCTCGTGTCAACTAGAGGGGTCGGTGATTCGGAAATAATTTTTAATGATAGAAATTTTTGCAGAGTACTCGTATTATTAAATAAAGTTCAGAGTGAAGTATATACAATGATTCAATCATCTCAAGTTTTCGTGAATGAAAGTCTATGCGGAAAAATTAATTTCCGATTTTCAAGATTTCTGTTTAACATGCCACTGTTCAAGTTTCTGCAATATTATACTATAGACGTGCACGACACGAAGTGAAATCATCTCCTTAATTAAAGCCATTAGATCTATAAAGAAACCTGTTTCTGGGAAATGATTAACGGATTTGTTTGTGATGTTTGCGGGTTTCGTGATGACAATTGGTGGAGGAGTTTCAACAATCTGAAAATTAGATTGTTATATTAAGAAAATAGAAATTGGATGGTTTCGAATAATAACAAAAAAAAAACATGAAAAGAAAAGAAAAAGAAATACAAACTTCAGAATCAGACATCCCGGTGGAAACCTGGAGTTCATCTACTTTCAAGTCATTAATTCTTTGTTGATACATCAGTCTGAAACGTTCAATAGCTTTAAGACTCTCGGAGAATCGATTAAATGTATTAAAAAGTGCTACAATTTCTGTACGCGTTAATAAATTCGGATGTACTTTCGGACTATGTGAGAAATGACGTTAGTCTTTCAAGTATCAATGATATGAGAAACCAAGTTATGAAAATTGAGGTTCTCGAAGAAGCTTGACTCACTTAAAATATTCATCATCGTAAGAAAAGAGTACTTTCAATGCTGTCCCGAGGCCAGATATCTGCAACTTTCCCCACAAGCGACACTTTTCGCATCCGACACAATCCATAATTCGGGAAACATTCCTAAAATGATTTTTAAATTCTTCCTTTAATAGCTGTATAATGGAAAAATGATGTTAACAAAATAAATTGAAAAAAATAGAATACAAATCTTACATTAAAAGTACATACCCTAGATTCAGGAGACGAAAACATTTGCTTTTCGTCAAATGTTCCGGGACACGATTCGGCCGTATTCACAAGTTTACTAACCATTTTTTTAACCTGGGCATCTTGAACTTTGTCACCCGTGCAAAACTCATAACCTCGAAGATATTCCGACATCTTTGAAATGGCTCTCATCAAAACGACATAGTCGAAATATACATTTTGAATACGTTCCGGATGAGAACCAAAACGAGAGATGAAACAGTCGAGATTGGGCCCCTAAATTAAAAGCGTTAACAAAATGCATAAACAAGTGTGACGCTTATTGTGGGATTTACTAACCCATTGACCGGTAGTTTGATTTAAATATTCATCGCATATGTGAATAGATATCGATGAATGAAGGCCTTCATGGAATAAGGCATATAGACATGAGAAATCAAATTATCTATCAAAGCTAAAATTAACAATAATACTTGCCTGATATTAATCTGTAGTAAACCCGTTTCTCGAAACAAACATCATTACCATTCTCCGACTTTTCGGCAACTTCTTGGAGCAATCCGGCTAGATTATTCCTACTTGTCTGGTCATGGATTGCGTGAAGAAAGTTAAAACAATTTTCCTCGTATATGGCTTTCCAGACGCGACTAGCTGACGCTCCAGCATATCCTGTAAACCTTTCGGGGTTATCGTGAAGGTTGACGAAGACGCCCTCTGTATAAATATAGCGAAAGCGTTAAGAGGTACATCTATAAGACGTCATAGCATAGCATTGCAAACCTACCAACATCAGCTTCGTCTTCAACTACGCAGAAATCTTGATCGCTGTATTCACATTTCTTGTAAGGGTGAAAAAGCTAGAAACAACAATGCAAAGTTTGATCGATCAACCAGATAGGTATAATAGATTATTTGGTATCAAATTAATGCATACTATTCCAGCCGATGAGGTTTGTAAAGCTCCGAGGACGTTACTACGCCACGATTCTGGAATATGAGACTATACAAACGTGTTTGGAATTTTGTATTAGCAATTGCAGACGATTTGACGACATCTTAATGATTCTTTATTCACCTCATCGACGGTCTCCACCGCACATGCCCGATTCATGCACTGTCCGTTTTCCATCCAAAACGGGCATTCTTTATAAAGATTAAGCTATTATATTAATGGAAAAATTCCAATGTCGTTAAATTACAAACGTGAAAGCTTGAACATTGTGAATTATATATTATAATTATTTACCTTATAATATTTAAAGAAATTGGTCTTAACCAGTTCTTGTACTCGTTGCGCAATATCTTCATTCACCTTTTCGACAGTTTCGTAATCACAACAGGCGTCGGTTATGACCCCCGAGAGCTGCGTTAATAGAAGTTTAAGTAAAACGTTCGATTCTTAAAAATACTTGTATATATCGCACACTCACCGAGCAATGGTCAAGTTCGGAAGTTTTGTCCAGCAAAGTTTCCATAAAATTCGATCTTGCTTGTTCCAGCAAAGTCTGTGCCGGACAGAATGAGAGTATACTCGAAAATATCAGAGGTAAAAGGAATAAGTTAATTTTGGATAATTTCATAGTTGATTATAACAATGATTACGGGGTGAAGGTCTAATGTGAAGACGAAGACTAACGAAAGAAAGGTATTTTGAGGGAAGGGGTGCAGTAAACGTATTCTTTTTTGAGAAAAAGGATTAGAAATTTTACATGTCAATACTGTATCAGAGAAAATCGAGGACCTTACTAAATAGAACTCTTATAACTAATATAAACTCCGCTTTGATTGGATGACAAGGCGATCATACGATTTCGTATTAACTAATGCCAGATTTCATTAAGCTTCGCGCCAATCATAGCATTTATGATGATCAGGCTATTTCCAGTCAACTTATTAATAATATTTGATTTTTTTACGACTAACACTGATCAGGCAAGTAGAATAATTTGAATGTACTCAATTTTTTTTTTTTTAAAAAAAAAGAGCAATTAATACTTTGCTTTATTAGACGTCTCACGTTAAAAAATAGTGTGAAAACATGCAGGTGGATATCATCACCATTTACTAAAATCAAAGTCATACCCAGACGGTTTTGGTTTTTTTGGTGTCGATTCTATCAAAAGATCCTTATTTGAGGCATCGTCTATTTCTCTCTTGTTCGATGACATCAAATATTTCCCAACTTTGCTATCTTCTTTAAGATTACCGGATGATGTTAATTTCGTACCAAACCAATTGGTGGTTGAATCCTATAATTAGATAATATAAGTTTATTTTTAAAAATGAATACAAAACTCTAATAAACAATATCTCAAACCTGTTCATCCTTTGGAGAAATCTTCCTTTTTTTGACAATTCCCGCTTCGCGGCTCAGCTTTTTTTCCAACCGGTTTTTATATTCTTCATATGGATCCACGAAAACAGTGACATCGGTTATTCTTATTTCACTTAAGGGTCGATCAGAATCGTCTGTAGGTACAGACTCCATTTTATCCAAAACCTCTTTTCCTCCCACTAATTTACCAAAGATAGTGTGTTTATTGTCCAAGTGGGTGCAGGGTCGGAAAGTAAAGAAACTAATGAAATAAAGTTCCTTCATAAATAAAATTTCATGAATAACTTTGAAATGCCGAGCTACAATGCATTATTTGCTTACAATTGAGATGAATTAGTATTTTTCCCTCGATTTGCCATACTCAATAAACCACGTTCACTATGGGACAGATTGCTCTTGAATTCGTCCGCGAAATCTTTCTTCCAATATGATTCTCCTCCTCTACCGGTGCCCGTAGGATCACCACCTTGAATCTAAGGCAAATATAATTGTTTAGTTTGATGGACCGACGAACGGATGCATGAATCGGGATATATATATATATATATATATACATACGATACCATGAAATTTTTGATCTTCCGGTGAAATACAGTCCTATTTTATTTTCATGAGAATGTTGAATTTTCTTATAGGGTCATAATTGACGAAGATATAATCAAAACCTTATTTCACCAACCGGTTATAATATCCTTTTTTTGAGAGCATTATAAAGTTATAACATGCTCGCGGTGACTAATCAAGCAACAGGTGATTTTAGTTAAAGCAAAGTTAGAAGTAGAAACACGAAAATTTTCTTGCCTTATCACAAAAAAGCTCTATATTCAGATTTCCTAGATTAGTCACTATGCGAGCGTAACCTTTAGATTTAACTTCTTTGAACATGAATTCTTCCTCATCAATAAGTGCATTTTCGTTTTCTGTCACAGGTGTCATTGCTGTGGAAGTAAATGATGCAGCTGCAAGCCCACGCGTGTAAGGCGCCGCATTGTATGGTATAACCTTTTTTTTCTGTTTTAAAGGAGACGAGGGAGAAGCTTGATTGGATTTCGACTCATCGTCAGCATCCTTGGTTCGGTCGGAAGCTTCGTCTTTCTATATCGAATAATGATAACAAAGTAAATTTAAATTAAAGTGAAACCCCTAATCCAAATGTCAAAAAACATAACTCACTTGACCAGAAATTTTTGCCAACACACGAGCGGCTGAACCAGTGGCGCCAAGATTTATATCATTTAAACGATCGTTGATCGAGGACTTATCCTCTAAAAGAAGATCTTAGAAAAAGCAGCATGTATAGCCATAAAAATAAATATAATGGAATAAAAATAAATACCATCATCGACGGTTAAATCATTTTTGAGATGATAGAAATTTGATAAATTGCGTGACTCTATATTATGCGGATCCTGAAGTTTAAAAACAAAAACGGTCAACCAATTACACTCTATGGAACAAGAAAGACGAGAATCAATGATACCTGTATGGTGATGATGTCCTTTCTCGTGAAAGGTTCATCAGTCAACAAATCTTTCCAATTTTTCGATTTGATATTTAAGCGTTCGATTGCTTCATATGTGTACACATTTCCCGTTGTCCTTATTGCGACTATATGTGTATGATCGTTGAAAACTCTAAACGTGGCAGGGCAATGATATTCACCTGTTAAATGAATAAGAATAAGCCAATAAAGAAAAAATCCATTGTACCCGACAAAAGACAGCGTACATACCATTGGAATTCTTTGAAAAATTAAGTTTTATGAGCGACTTGGCTTCTAATTTTTCGCCTGTAACAGGATTTGTTCCATGTTTCTTTATATAAGGGTAAATAGTTCTAGGGGTAAGAATATTTAATTAGGCATGTTGCCGATAATTCACGCGAACTGCTGTAAACTTACCTTAAATCAAAGATAATGCCATCGGGGGTACATACGGGATGCTCAAACGGTTGTAACGACAACGAACAATAATTAAATGGGAGCCTCTTGAAGATTTCGGTTTTCTTCCTCGCCTGGATACCACCAAATTGCATACCTCCAAACTCCCCAGACCACTCTGATATAATTTTGAAAAGTGTGTAAAATCAAAATATTACATTTAAAGAGAAAAAGCTGATCTGATCTTTCTGAAAAGGTTACCGGAGTGGGTAATGTACCTTTTGAAATCAAACAACAGTTAATGAAAAGTCATGAGACTGTAAATCGTTGAGAAAACTTACATTTTATCAGTGCCTTTTCCCATTATGCTGTATTAACTAAACGAACGAGCGACAACTTTAAAAAACCAAATGTTAATTTCAATTCGGCAAATAGTAAAAGACCTGGGATACTATTTGTAATTTGATTAACGATATACTGTATACTGTAGGGCATATATGCGTTGGCCAATCAAAAATATGCGTGCGGTAATTTATTATGTATAAGTTTTAAAATGGAACATTTATCACTAAGAATATTTCTATAGATAAAAAACATTAATCCCAATACTGGAAGTCAAATCTAATTTATTATCTTCGAAATGTTCATTTAATTCATAATAAATTTCTCATTCAAATAAAATAATACTACTAGAATTTTCAAATTTTTGATTTTACTATATCTTTAAATTTTATATCTTACTTGATTAACTTATATAAATTGAAGATTAAAATATTGAATAACTTTAAATTTTTTTTTTTTTTTTTAAAACAACAACTCAACCTTGTTTTATTAAAGTTTCAAGTCTGGGCAAATGAATGCAGATACAAGAAATAGTTATTAATAAAACACTCCTAGAATTGTCTGTGAGAATTAAAATTTTACATTACTACTATCACTTTAATTCTGTAAACTGATTACTCTTCAAGGGCTTCATCAGTCAAGAACATACTGCCTGTTTCTCAGCTGCTTTCAATATCTCCATATTGTGAAATTCTAACCACTCCAATCCACGAGATGGCTTGTTGTTAAGAAGAATTACTTGGATCAATCTAATTTACATACCAAAAAAAAAGATTTATCAATCCTCCTAGATTCTCCCTAATAATGTGCTCAGTTAAGATATGTTATCCCCTTAAAAAAAATTTGACCCCCTTATGTCTTGCTTACCATACAACTCAACTTTGTCATAGGAACTTTATTTTGAATTTTTACTTATTTGATGAAGCTAAAGAAAGAAACTACTCAGTAGCCAGGAGTGGGTGACTATAATTATAAAACTCAGTTGTAGTATCTTGTAACCTTTACCATGGTCAGACAGACTCTTTTTTAAAGGAACTACTGATATAAATAGAGAAGTGTCCTGTATTCATTCGCACCAGTACAATAACTTATGGTGAACCCCAGGTTCTTATGGAGCTAAGGAAATGTATTCAGATACATGAAGTGACCAATGGAGGTTTGTTTATATTTTTTTTACTAATGTGAGCTCTATTTGTTCAATTATTGTGTGAAAATTTTTGTAAAACTCAAAATTCAGAATCAAACTGAGATAGAAAAATCCTTAAAAAAAACCAAGAATGAGTACTATGAGAAGTATACATAATGGCAAGAGAGTGAAGAAGTTGTCTTTCATAATTTATAGGTTTCTATGTATTTTTTTACAATGTAATATAATGGTACATTGGTTCTTCTTCCTTTAAGAACTTTCTTGTTATTGATAAAAAAGGTTTTTCCTTGATCTTTAAGGTTACTAGAGGTCAAGTTTTTGTTTAAAGAGAATAGTAGACAAGAGAAGAGGGAGTAGTTAATGACTCTTGAAACTTCTTTAAGTTGATTTAAGAAGAGTAATAAGACTTTATTAGCATAGAAATATAAAAACTTCTTGCAAACATCTTTTTTATATATAGTCAGAGAATCAGTAGAAAGAGTAGATTAAATAACTTTAAATAATGATAATGTAAAATGATAATTAATATGTTTTTTAAATTTATTTAATACTGATTGAAAAGTTTTATAAAATATTTCTTGAAATATTGATAAATTCATATTTAAAGAATTAAATTTAATATTTATTTCACTACTAATTGAAAATTGAATTGTACTTAATTATAAATAAGATTTAAGTAAATATAATCTTATAAATACAAGACAAGTTTATTTTACTAATCCCTAATAAAACTATTCATATCTAATTGATATAAGTTTAAACTGGTGATTCCAAAAATAAATACATAGTTTTAAAAGATATAAAAATAAAAGTTTTAGTTTTAATTATTAAAATATAAATACAAAATTTAAATTATATTAATTATAAAGACAACTTTTCCTGATAATCCTCTAATCACATATAAAAAAGACATACAAAAAAGCTTTCTAGCTTTTTTGCCAACAATAATCTTACTACTCTCCTTAAAACACCTTAAAAAGTCTTTCAGGAGTCACTCTTATTTCTCTTTTCTTATCTATACTCTCTTAAAACAAAAACTTGACTACTAGTGACTTGAATAATCATGAATATATTTTCCTACCTATAGCAAAAAGTTCTAAAAGGAAGAAGAACTAATACCCTACTACCTATCTATCTTATAGAGAAACACCATAGAGTCTATATTGATGATAAAAGAGCTATCGCGAATGCACTATATCTACTCTCTTTATCATGATGTCAGCTCTAATAGTACTTTTTCTTGATCATTTCTAGAGAATTTTGTCTATCTCAGTTTGATCCTGAATTTCAAGTAGCACAAGATTTCTCATAATTTGATTGGTCTAGTAGAATTACGTCAGCACAAAAATGTAAACAAGCTCCTATTGGTCACAATATGTGTCTGAATACATTTTCTTGGCTCCATAAGAACCTGAAATCCACCATAAGTCGTAAGAGTCTGATGCAAGTGGATCAGAACATTGCTTACTACTATGTCTTTGGCTCTTATTAAGGAAGAGGAAGAAATACATAGCTGCAAACCAGTTGACTCAATTCTTAGGACATAGAGGTCAAGTAAATATCTCTCGACTTTACTGTATCGGGATAAAAAGTGCTTATAGTAAGGTAGAACATATTGCATTGGATCGACCTATACAGCTATATATATACTACTATCCCTAATCCTTTCTTATTCAGAGATAGAATCCCTCCCATCTTGAAAGATATAACAATCATCCAATCATACTAAGAAGAGCTCCCTTCCATCAACCCACCCACTAAATTGACTACGTAGATGACCTGTCCTAAAGAATTTCCTCTTTCTGTTTAACAAGAGTAGTTCACTTCTATATATAGTTGGAACCTGGCTAAAAAGTAATTTCATGAAAAAGACACGGAAGAGTTTCTCACAATACTGAGGCAACCTTAGATAAAGTTAAATTGAGTGGCACCAGTACTTGACTTGGAAGTTTACAATACTATCTGAAATGACCAACAAACTAGCATATAGATATTGTTGAGAGTTATCACAAGATAATATAAGATATCATACCAATATCACCACTTCGAGTGTATTAAAAATAAGTATATCCAATAGAAATATTGGATAGTGTGGATTCAAGTAAAAGTTTCTTCCCCCTATATGAGCTGTACAGCAACTCGTCATTTAGTTATAAGTTTCTTCTTGAACTTACAAATAGTGGTAGTAGTATTTGAAAACTAAGGAACACATATATATTGATCATATCTTTTTCTTTCACACTGCTAGTTTAGGTCTTCGAATATATTGTAATTTGTATTAACTATTTTTCTAGGGGGTTTTTATAATTAATTAGCCCATTTGAATAAACTTTTTATATATGATCATAATTTTTAATACATCCCCCTTATTTCTTTATTATCTTTCCTATAGTGTTATGGGTCACATGGGTGATGCAATTTATGCGTAATGGTCTAGAATCCAAAAATCCAAAAGTCTGACATAAAAGATTGAGTGTTGCAAGATAAGAAGCTATAGATAAGGCTCAGATACTGATAAGGGAACTGCGTGTATCTGAAAAGTATAGAAAGTTTAACAAAGTTTAGGGTTAGTATAGTCAATTATAAAGTAAATAGCCATTGTTAGATAGAAAAGTATAAATAGCTTACCAATGTATACCGAAAAGATAGAGCTGAATGTGTTAGGAAAAACAGCCCTCATTGAGAATAGAGATAAGAGTTAGTGATATACCAAAGAAACAGAA
>CAJVPT010003008.1:0-16175 GCA_910592055.1 Acaulospora colombiana
CTCCTTGTAAGAGTTTAGTTGTCATGTCTCTATCTTAATTATGGTAGGTTTATGATCACTAGAAATCAGGAGGTCTAAGGCTTCTTCAATATAGGCTTTCCTACTTTGCTATAAGAGATGTATATTTATCCAAATTTGATCGATTTTACTACTGCTATCTTTTCGATGCCAAGTGAATTCTCTTTTACTTGGGTTATATAATCTGTATGTGTTCTCTAGACTGTGATTTATAAGAATTTCTATTTGGAAGCCTGTTAGTTTGTTGGGTATCATTTGTTTGTATACGTTGCTTTTGTTTCATACTGAATTTGAAACTCCGTTGAGGTCCCCTAAGATAAAGAGGTGCTAGTTTTTTTGGGGGGCTTCTCTTATTCATTGCTTAGTTTATCGAGAGTGTCTTGCCATTCTTTATCTCTTTTGTCTACATGGAAATAGATGTCTATAATTCTGAGTTTTTGTTTTTTTGAGAAGGCGAGGTCTGTATGGATATGCCTTCCCTTTCAAGTGTTATATTTATAAATATGGTCTGCTATGCCTTTTTTGATTATCAGGTTTAGTCCTTGTCCAATTATCTGTCTATTATTGTATGACCAAATTATGTTGAAAGTGGATGTTTTCAATATTTTGCTTGTTGATAGATGCCATTGGTCTTAATTGTTACTATGATGTTCCAGCCTTTTGTAGCGTACCAGTTGAACCAGGTTTCTCTTTTATATTTATTTGTTAGGCCTTGGATGTTAACCATTGTGGTTTGCCAATTGAATATTAAATATCTAAATCAATATGTATTGTTGAGTTGATATTGTCAATATTGTCTTCTAATATATAGTCATTTGAGGGGGTGGTGAGATCTATAAAAGTTCGTTTTTGTGTATCTTTGGATCACATCTTTTATTAATATATATGCTATACATATTTTGCAGATACATCAGGCCTTTCTTCCCAAAGTCACAATTGAGGGATCTGTACAAACTTTTATTACATATTTGTTAACAAGTAATTATATATTTTTGAAGTAATTATATCTATATAAGCAGCTAAGGTATATCTATTCTACTTCTATATATAACTATTACCTATTTGAAAAAATGTGCAATTCCTTCTTAAATTTTCCCAGAATAATTTTATTTATATTAAGAGTAATCTAGTTATCAGGCTATCGAATTTTCTTTATTCTGGACTTTTCAGATTTTTTAGTCTTTTGAAGTAATCCATGGATTTTTCCTTTCATCAAGGCCTCCCAATAGTCAAGTTTGTGAAACCTGATATAGCCACATACATGAATTCTTAAATAAATGCCTCAACATCAAGGCAGGAACAGTGGTTTTTTTTAGTTGATTTACCATTCCTTTCTTTAGTGGTATGCTACCGGTTCAATATCTACTCTTCTTATTATCAGTTTTCTTCTGGTAACATGGTTATGTTAGAATAATTTTACCCTATTTAGAACATTCAACCATATCACAATCTTTATATAGACCATCCTGTGATTACATCGGAAATTCCATTTGACCAGTGATCAGAACTATACTCTGAAGTATTGGTTAGTTTACAGTTATGCCAATGGAATAGATCTATCAGCATCAGGAGTTGTCCTCTGGAGGATTTGATCTAATAACCTTGTAATACGATCTATGGAGTATTAATCACTGCACTATAGACCAATAGGTCTTATATATATATAAACTATTTCTAATTTTTTTTTTGAAGCTGGTGAAGTCATGCCATGTAGTTTTTATTTAAACAGTAATATTCTCTTATATATACAAATTGAATTGCAAGAAAATACATTTATATTAGGAAAAAAACTAATGATCAGTATCTTACGAACTCTGTGACTTGCTGCAGTTCATCATTTTGGTGAATGTTAGCATGTCATAACTGATATTTATATGAAAGAAAGAGTTAATACTGAAACTGTTTTGTAGTATGTCTCTCATGCTATAGTTAGTTAGTTCTATATACAAGTTTCTGCTAGCATCTGTCTTGTTTTCTTCATTCCATAAGACTTTTTTTCTGGGTTTTTTTATGTTATTTCCTGTTTATTTTCATTTTATTTTCCTAGATATACCCTGTATCTTTTCCCATTCTAGGACCAAGTCACATCTTAGCCTCCAAATACTTCTTTTCTCTTGCCAGAGTTGCACTGTCACCTTTTTTACTGCAGCTTTGGCTTCCTTTTCATCTCCTGTGATTTCTTCTGCTACCTGAATCATCCTGTATGTGATGACCCCTCTGATTACATCCATTGGTTTTACTGTCTTCTGGCTTCCTTTTCTTTTGTCTAGTTTGAGGAAGTGTTTTCACCTGCTTTGAATAAATTGTGATTGTTTGTTGCCATTGACTCTTGATGCACATTCATGTGTCCGGAGTTTTGCAAGTTTCTTGATTAGCCTTGTTTTGTTGAGTCCACAAGTGAAAGGATGTAGATCTTTTCTTCCTGTCTTTCACAGATTATCATTTTGCTGACTTATATATCTATGATCTGCGTATGTTCATGTTTGCTATTGTGGGATATTTGTTGGACCATGTTTTCTATTGGAAAGTTCTATCCCTGTAGTTTTCAAGGCTGATCTAGAGGGAGGAGATTT
The DNA here is from genome assembly GCA_910592055.1 of Acaulospora colombiana. NCBI lineage: Eukaryota > Fungi > Glomeromycota > Glomeromycetes > Diversisporales > Acaulosporaceae > Acaulospora > Acaulospora colombiana. The sequence goes on from CAJVPT010003008.1 coordinate 2,592, forward strand.
TGGATGGCATCAGGGTTTGCATGGTTAGTTCCCAGTTTATTTCCTTGCTTTTTTGTTTCGTTATCCATGTTTGGTTTCATTGTAGTATTCTTCATTTGCTGGTCCATTTTGTCTTTAGGAGAGTCTTGCCTATTGTTTTAAAGGAGAGATTCACAAAAGACTGGTCCCATCTTAATATTGTGTTGCTGCTTGTGGTCTGTAGTTCTTGGATTTTTATGATATTCTTGAAGCTGTCTGCGAGTGTACTGGCTACTAGTTTGTCCACTTGTTCATTTTCTTTATTTCCTGAGTGGCCTTTTATTTTTGTTCACTGGATTTTGATATGCTGTGTTGTGATGATTTCTCTGATTGTATCAATTAGAGTCCTGTTAGGGCTCTCTGGTTTCTGTTTCTTGGTCTGATTCTTTTGTGATGCTTTGTTTATTGCATTGATGGCATCTTGGCTATCTGTTAGAATGTTGATTCTTTTGTTGGGGCTGACTGTGCAGATTGCTGTGAATATTGCTGTCAGTTCTGCTCTGGTGGATGATGGGTTGTCTTGGGTTTCTACCTGGAAGGTTGTAATTTCCTGGCTTGACTTCGTTTTGGCTACCTAGCTGATTCCTATCCTACTCTTTGTTGTATATCTAGTGAAAGAGCCATCTGTGTAAAAGTGGATGTTGTCCTATGATGCTAGCTTCTTTATGATATATTGTAGCTTCTGAATCACTCTGGTTGAAGCTTTTATCCTCCTTTCTATAAGAGCTTCTGTCATTGATTGGAGTTCCAGATTTATGCTAGGCATGTCTAAATTTGAGGGCTGTATATTGATTTCTCTTATTGCTATTTCGATTCCTTGGGAGATGATTGTAGTCTGTTAAGTGGAGGTTGTTTAGTGTCAGTTTCTTGATGTCCTGAGAAGATTCTGGTCCTGCTTTTTTGGACCTTGATATTTACTGAGCAGGTCAAAGCTATTTTATTATGCATTGCTATTGGTCTTTATAGTTCTTCCTGAGTTCTTGGTTGTTAAATGAACAGTCTTTGCATTTGAACATTGGAGATGTCTTCTTATTTCTGATTATGTTGTTTACCACTACCCTTTAATTGTCTAGTTGCTTCTTCTTTTTTGTTACTATTGTTTCTCCATTCTTTTTTGTTGCCAGCTATTTGATAGTTGATTGGTATTGCATTGGAAGGACAGGGGTGACTGATAGGAATCTGTTGGTGGAGGGGCTGCTGTTGTCCTCATATCTTTTGGTAGGTAGTTCCTTTCCCTTCGTTCTTACCTCTGGTTGTGTTTGGAGTATTAGTTCTTTCAGGTCTTTGTACCAATTGGGGGTCCTGTCTTGTTTCCCCAACTTCATCCTTAATTGTTGCCATGTTAAGACTCTTGTTTTGCTGTCGTTCAAGAGTTGATCTCTAAACATTATCCTTCTACCTTTAAGGGCTGCTCTGTTTTTGTTATACCATTTCTCTATAACTAGTTCTTGAATTGTCCTACCCTCATTTTTGACTAGTTTTCTAAACCAAATATGTTCTGTTGGTGCCATTGTAATTCCTTGTAATTTGAGCATATTCAAGATATCATTTGTTAGGTTGTTCCTTCTCCTGGTCCAGAAGGAAAGCTTATCTGTCAATATAGATGTATTTGACCAGTAGTTGTTTTGAAGTTGTTAAAGTCTGATCTGTGTAGTGATGTCTGCTAGATTATGACTGTTAAGTCTATTGGTTAGGTTTTTTTCATGTATAAGGATTTGCCTATCCCATAGATTGAACAGTTTGTAGCTGAAGTCAGTATGTAGAATACAGTTTGAAGTTGTTGAAGATAAACCAGCCTTATGCTTGAACGTTTTATTTATTTTGCTACTTATCTTATCACATTCTTTTTCTGATAGGACAAGGTCATTGAGAAGATATTTGATTGCTGAAAAAAGGGCCTGATTGATTATATAGCGGATTTGCTTGTCAGTAATTTTCTTCCAGGCAAGTGTTCTGGTTGTGATGTCTACGTTGTCTCTAATAATATTTTTCTGTCTGGCTTTTTTCTCATCTTCTGTTATTCAAACCCCCAATATTCTTGTTGCTTTATCTCATTGCAAGAATAGAATTTGTGTTCTGTTGAGCTGTTTACTTGCTTTTCTTTGTTCTTGGGACATATTTATACAGATTAAAGATGATTTCTCACTGTTGACTTGTATATCATTTATCCTTAGAAATTCTGAGGCCTTGTTAATTATTTTCTGCATATTTGATCTGTTATTTGCGAACTATGTAATGTCATCTATAAATGCTGTGGCTGTAATGGTTGTTTGCTTTATTCTTTTATTCACTATTTCCTGTTGACTCGGTGCTGTCAAGTCCAATAAAACTTTTGTTTTATTGTGTATCCTATGTGATTGTCTTGGATTTCTTGTAGCAGTGGGTCATAGTATACTCTCCAGAGGAAGGGAGAGATGGTATCTCCTTGATCTATTCTGTTGTGTACCTGGTATTTCTCTGTTAGATCATGTACTGTGATTACTCTGTTGTTTCTATTTTCTAATGTATTGTTTAGTATCTTGATTATCTTTTCTGATATCTGAATTCTTTTGAGAGCCAAGGCTAGCATGTCCTTATTTATTGAGTCGTATGCCTTGCTTATGTCTTGTCTAAAGATCCAGATCTCTTTTTTGAATTCTCTGGCCTCCTCCATGACATTGTTGAGGATGTGGATTGGTTCCTGTATGCTTCCTCCTGGTAGGCCTGCCCAGTTGTTGATGCATAGTATCACATATTTAGTACATGTGGTCAAGAGTCTTTCATTCAAAATGCTCATGAAGATCTTTCTTGTTATTTCAAGTAGTGTGATAGGGTGAGTGATATTGATATTTCCCATCCAATCTTTGGACTTGGATATTGAATATATGTTTCCTTTTTTCCAGTCATCTGGGACCATGCTTGTTTTTAAAATTTCATTAAAGAGCCTCTCCAGAAGCTTTATTCCTTCCTTTCCTAAGTTTTTGAGGAGTATGTATGAGATTTCTGAAGGACCTGGAGCGTTGCATTTTTTCTTTATTTGGATTGTCCTTCTTATTTCCAATATGTCTATTGGGAGCAACACATTATTGAACTAGCTCTCCTGGATCATTTCTTTGGGTCTGTATTGTTTTGTCCAGTGTAAGAAGTCTTTTATATTAAGTATTTGTCTGGGTTTCATCCATTCCTGAAAGTGTTTTCTCATTTTGTCTTTGATAATTGCTGGGTTTGTGATTATTTCGACTTCGTCTGGTTTTTTTTGCTCTATAAGTCTTTGTGTATTAATAATCCTAGGGTGTCGCTCTAAGATATTGTTAATCATTTTCTTTGAGTGTTCCTCTAAGTTTTTGTATCTTTGATTTATATGTTTTTGAATTGCCCTTTCCTTTTTTCTTTTGATTGTAACCTTTGTTATCTTGGTTTCTATTTCCCAGATCTCCTTTGTCTCTATTAGCCAATTGTGAAGGTCTTTTTTGTAGCCTGTCATGTTTTTCTGGAAGAGCAGAGATTCTATCAGAATTGTATATGATCTATTGATTTCCTTCACCAAGTCCATGATTTGTGCTTCTGTCATAGTCGTGTGCATGTCCAGGTTTACTAACCATGCTGTGCATTTTCTGTAAAGGCTGCCGTTCTTGAGTGGTTTTTTCATGAATTTTTTGTATTTGGATTTATGTATTGTATCAATGTTCTTTCTCATGCGCTTCTTTCTCAAGAAGGTTTTTGCTACTGTTTTTAATGATTCTTTAAAATGTTTCCATATGTACTCTATTATTTTGGGGGTATCTTCAAGGAAGCTCTTTGAACTTTCCTTCATTTTCCTTGTGAAGTTTGCCCATTGTTTGGGACTTGAGTTAGCATAGTCAATAATATTTTGTTTGTTGTTTTTTTTATTTGATAGTTTACTCCATGAGGTATGTAATATGCTGAGATGTGTGACTACCATCTTGTGATCACTTCTGACTACTGTTTCTACTTCTATATGGTCGGTGTTGATTATGTGTGGCTGTAGTGGATTCGATACCCATATATAGTCCAGTTTATTACAGTAGTTTGATTTATGTCTATTGTATATGTAGTTTGTTTCTGAGGGGTGCATCTGTCTATATATGTCTACCATATCGAATGCCACTAATGTGTCAATAATATGTCGAGGTTTATTTCCTCTACTTTTTCCTGATGTGCAGTTCTTTTGGTGATCCACTACTTCATTTAAGTCTCCTATTACTATAATATATATATTGTTGCTTTTTACTTCACTAATCTTTGCTTTGCACCACTGTAGCAAATTGTTTCTTTCTTTCCTGTTTGATACATCTGATATGTTGTATAAGATTATAATTCTGTACTGAATATGTCCACTGAATGCGAAATCTACCATAATATCTCAGTTGATATATTCCTTGAACTTGAAAATATGTGTGACCTATTCTTTCTTAATTAGTATACTGACTCCTGTTCCTTGTATCTGTTGTGTTAGTGTCGCTGACCATATCTGGTACCTTCCTTTTTCATCACACTATTTTTGGTTTCCTGGTAGCCAGGTTTCTGTAATTCTCAATATATCTATCTGCTGTTCCTGACTGTATTCTAGTATTGCTAACTTGTCTGTTTTAGTGTTGATTCCTCTTACATTTAAGGTTCCTATTTTTCAAATGTTGTGTGTCTCATTGATTTTGAATATTTCTTTCTTTTGCCTGTTATAGACTCTGTTCTCTGGAAATTTCCTAATCATAGTTGTTTAAAAAGAAGGAAGGGATCAGTTCGGAATACTCTATTTCATTGATAGGTGTATCCAGGCAGTCCATCATTTCCTTTATTGTTGATACCATCATCGATTCTATTTGGTTAATTCTTTTATTTATCATTTCTTGTTGTTGTCTAATATCAATTCTTTTTGGTGATGGAGTTCTAAAACTTGAGCTTCCTGGAGATGGCTCATTTTGCATAGGCGAGTCTATGATTGCTGATCCCTTGGCTTTGATGTGAAGGTCTTCTTCAATGGCTGTGACTCTTTTGTCTAACATGTGTACCTGATATTTGATTACTTACATGTCAGCTTGTAGTTGTTTGAGGATTTTTAGTATCTTGCTTGTGTCTGTTGTTGTGTGAGTTCCCCTGGTTATGTTGGCATACATACGTCCCATGGTGGGAGGTCTTACTATTGATCTTCTACCTTGGTAGGTGATGGAGGATTCTCTTCTACTGCTGGTTATTAGTCTTGACTGTCCAAATCTATTGGTTCTTCTTTTTGTGTTGTGCTCTCTTTTGCTATTGTACATTGGATATGATTATGGTTATAGTCTCCACAGGCAAAACACAACCTGGTTATTTTTGTTACCCACATTATGTTTGTGTCTTGAAGTTGTAGATTTGTTCTTTTTGCTCTATTCAGGTCCTATTCATTTTTGTAATAGAAGATAGCAAATCTTTTATTTTGTTTCATTTGATTTAAAGGAAGGTAGATGGCTTTAGCCTCTGTTTGTTTAATGATTTCTTTGAGTTCTTTTACAGAGGTTCCCCATGGAAGGTTTGCTAGTGTCACACTGTACTGGTTTCTTTTCTCTCTTGTGATACGGGTTCTGACCAAAGGAAATGTCCTCATACAGATGGTATCCATGTATATGACCCATTTTTGGACTTATTTCTCATATGCAATTGTCATTTTGAACTGGACTGTTCCAGATTTAACCTGTTCTACTGCTTATAATGTAATATATTTGATCTGTGTGCTGTCTTGAAAGAGATTGGTGATATTTTTTTTTTGGAAGTGACTGGGGATGTCTCAGACTCTAATGGAATGGTTTTTGCTTTCAGTAGTACCAATTTCAGGGGCTAATCTAAAATTGAAATTTTCATTGTCAGTGATCTGGATCTCACATGTAGCAATGGCCTCATGGTAGCTTCCAAAAATGGCTGCAAGTGTTGGTGATCCAATTGGTTCCTCTGTGTAAATGTGTTTCAGGGTTTTTAGATGCCCTAATTTATTGTGAATGTAATTAAGTTTTTCTTTAGTTGAGGAGCCCGGTACTGCTTCCGATTCGATAAACATCTTACCTGGACAAAGTGTGTTGTGGTCCTCTTGGGTATCTATATATTTTGTCTCTTCTGTCATCTTTTCTGGGTTGCTGTCATAGCTAAAGCTGTTCAGGGTAATATCATTCCAGTTTTTTGGATTCTCTTCTTTCTCTCTTGTTACTGATGATGTTGAAATTACTGTCATTGGTGAGATTGGTTTGGTTTCGACTGTGTTCATTTTCTCTGCTTGTGATGTGGTAACTGAGATGTCTATCTATTGTTCTGGATTTTCATTTTGTTCTGTGGTTTTTAGCTCCATAGTTTTTGAATTCTGTGTGCTGACCTGGGATTCTCTAGTATCTCTTTTGCTTTCTCTCTTCCAGTTGTTATACGGTTTTTTTTTGTGCCAGTTAAGGATTGAATTTGTTTTCAAGTTTGGTTTTCAAGAGTGGTTTGGAGATTTTGCCACTGCCTGTGATGATCCTTTCTCCTGTATAGTTAACCATTGGGTCTTTTGCCCTGGTCGACTTTTTTGACATATTGGTTAGGGAAGTTTATTGTGAGCATTTTGTTTTTTCTTCAATATTTTGGAATGTTACTATAAAAGAAAATTTTCAACAATTTTGATATGAGTGGGAAAAAGTTTTTTTTTGAACTATTTCTAATTAAGTATAATAATTTTTAAATATTTTGTTATTTTTTAAATACTATACATTTTATTAAATAAAAATTTAAACATTAAATAGAATTTTATGAAACTTTATATTTAAATAGTTTAGTATATACTAAACAAAATTTATTAATAATAAATTACTTATTAAAACAATAGTTATAAAATTGATTGGATATCAAAAATTTTAACAAAAATGTAAAAAAATTTTTATTTGAAAATAATGCATTAAATGCAATAATAAAAGTGACTCCAAATTTTATAAAAATTTTACTAAAGATAGAATTTATACAAGGAACATATTTACTTAATACATAAAATTAGTTTTTATTAATAAAATAAAATATTTAATATAGAAAAACTATTTTTAATTAATTTTAATAATTCTTAAGTGGTCCTTCATTTATTGGGGCACTATAGATAATTAATTATGTAATGACATAATTAATTATTTAATTAATTAAATCATTTAATTAATTAAAATTTAAACACAGATGATTAAATATCTGTGCTTAAATTTAATCAATAATTGAGAGATTAACATTTGAAATTGATAAAAATCTGATGCATCATGCCTGTGTCCCCTGGTGCCGGCATCATAATACCATTGTATTACAACCTTAGAGCACATTTTGAGAGCTCTAGAGAATCATAATATTCCTCGTGATGCTCATGTCACTCCCTTGATTATCAGAGCATGAGAACTCAAACTTTAGTTTTTTATGACACAAAATAGTGCTTTACATATTAGAGGGTCGACAAGCATAAAGACTTGGACCATGTTCTAAGTTTAATTATTTAAGTTTTACTTTTTTAAAAAAAATAATTTTTTATATATTTTAATTTTAATTTTTATAAAAAATAGTTTTTTTATTAAAAAAAAATCCATTTTTTTAATTATAAATAGCATAAAGGCCTGGGCTATACTCTAGGATTAGTTATTTGAGTTTTAGTTTTTTATATATTTTAAGTTTAATTTTTATAAAAAATAGTTTTTTATTTAAAAAAAAATAACATTTTATTAAAAAAATTCATTTTTTTAATTATAAATAGTATAAAGATTTGGGATATACTTCAAAATTAGTTGTTTGAGTTTTACTTTTTTTAAAAGTTTAAAAATTGTATTTAATTTTTATAAAAAGTAATTTTTATTTAAAAAAATATAGTTTTTTATTTAAAAAAGTAATTTATTATTATTAATTTTTTTTTTAATCCACAATCATGCCATAATAGTTTATCTTTATTGAAAAATTGAAATAAATTTACAATATTTTAGACTTTCACAAAGTAACTCATATTTATACAAAAGTACGCTAAGTCAAATTTTGGGAACAATATTATACTTTCTTAATAGATTGGTAATAATCTCTATCTATCAAAATCATTATCAACAATTTGTCACTGTTAATTGCCCAAAAACCAATGAATTGCTAAGTTAAAAAGGGAAAAGAAAAAAATGATTGGAAAAAGGAAACAATTCAAGGTCCACCAAAAAATCTAAAAATAAAAACAACATATTTTCAAAAGGGATCTGCCTGATTGGGATAATCTTCTTGCTTCACTTGAACCTTAAAAGAAATCTTCTTTTTCACCACCTGCAGTATCAGATGAGTCAATCCAACTGATCTTTTATTTAGTAAGTACTGAATTGAATATCTCAAGAAAAATATTTAGACATCAGCTTTTTTTTCCATTAAAGCTTTGTTACCACATGAGAAACTTAGGTAAGAGATGGGAGTTTGCAATCTATATTATCTATTACTTGGTCTTTTGATATTATGAAAGTTTTAATTAAGGAACTTGAGCTTTTTGAGGGCAAACATTTCTGAAACCTTCTTTCTAATTACCAATGATATCATCAGAACATGTGAATATGACCAATAGGAGCTTGTTTATATTCCAAAACTAATGTGTTTTATATTAACCAATTATCTTTGATAAGAATTTGTGTTACTCAAAATTCAAAGTCAAACTAATATAGGCAAAATTCATCAGAAAACCATGAAAGTAATAGCTCTAAAAGGTCTACAAGTGATTGGAAAGGAAAAAATAAGTCCTTCTGTCATCAAAAATCTCTATATACCTTTCTCCTTAAAGATTAAATAGGCCTTCAGGTACTTTACAGTCAGTTTTTCTTTTTATGGGAACTTTCTTACCATTGGTATCAAAGTATTACTTGACTTTTCTTAATCACTAGAAGTCAAGTTTTTGAGTGAAGAGTTTTATAAACAAAAGGGAAAAGAGTAAAAGCAAGTCTTGAAGCCATACTTCAAATTGTTTTAAAGAAAGTATTAAGGCTTTATTAGTAAAAAAGTATAAAAACTTCTTGTGAACATCTTTTTTTGTATATGGTTAGAGGATTAGTGGAAAGAGTTTTTTGTAATTTATTATTATTTTTTATATAATTTATTTTTAAATAGCATAAAGATCTGAACTATATTTGAGAATTAATTATTTTTTTTTTAAAGGTAAAACAGGCCTACTTTATTAGTATAGTATCAAAACATATTACTTGATTCAGTAAAGCAATTTTACAGACTTATTTTCTATATGCATCATATTACTATATTACTAAAAAACTAATTGGTTGATAAAGAATCTCTTATGGCATATTGCTTCTGTTATAGAAAACTAATGTGCCTAGGCTTCATTAATGCCTTCCATTAGGATTTGAAAAAAGATTTGTATTCCCAAGATTATTTCCCCCAGCATGTCATTTTGAATTTCATATTGCTTTGTTATTGTGTCTCCTTTTGATATCAAGGGTGTGTTTTGTTTCTATTTTTGTTTCTTGGTTTCGATGATTATACCCTGAGTTTTCTCTTAACTTGTTATCCGGCAGTATCTGTCTAACCAGATGTAGTATGTTAGGAATCTAATATATTTGATAATTGACTTGATTGTATTCACCAGCTTGTTTTGACCTAGCCTGTCTATAATAAGATCATTTAGAGTCCTGCTGATCCTTCCTCTAAAAATTAGTACTTTTAGTTGTTGTGTGTTCATATATATTGCTTGTATGATATCTGTATAGTAATTGTTAGTTTCTCTTCTGTTCTTTATCTCTTTAATGATGCACTTATTGATTTCTTCATAAATGTCTATGCCATAATGCTTACAAATAAAGGGGTGTTTGTTGTCTTCATCACTCGAGCAGCTGAGGCATTGATTATTCTTGTATAGATCAGGGAACCTTTTGTGTAGTTTGTGCATTATGGATAGTTCCTGGTTCCAGAGTTTTATTGTAAATATTCTTTGGACATGATCCCACCAGTCAGTGTGGTCTGAGGTTATCGTTATAGGGTGAATGTTTTGAGAATCAGCTTCCAGTTGATTTCTTTTCTGATTTGTGGAGTTATTGTTTGGATTTGTTTGAGATTGATTCAGTTGGAAATGTGCGTAGCCTGTCGAATTAATTTGATTGTCTTACAAATTGGTTTTGGTATTTCTATTCTTTTATTAAAATGGAAACTTGGTAGTTTTTGGTTGAAGGTGTGTGCTGTGAGCATGGAAGGTTGTTCTGTTGCATAATTTTTGAGTGCTTTTTGTGCTAGTATGTGTGCTTGAATATGTATTGGATCTTTGTTCTTACTAGATATCTTCTACCATATAATGTGTTGGTAAAGCTGTTCTGTGGATTCATTTATGTTAGACATGAGTTGCACTTCTTCTATTTTGTGTATTTGTTCCTTTTGCATGAGTTTCCCTATATTCTGGATCAGAAGTTGGGAGTTTGTGAAAATAGTTATTTGGTTGTTATATTTTGTGACTGCTATTGCGATGGTTGTAGCTAAAATTTCTGCTCTCAGTACTAATGCTTGACCTTTAACTTTGAGATTTATTCTGTGTATTATTTCATTTTTACAGGTGAAGATTATACCAGTTCCTATTACTTGTTAGTTTGTTGATTTGTTGAAAGCTCCATCTGTGTGAATTAGAAGAGATGTTTGTCTTTGAGTATTTTAGTGATTTTATTGCATTTTCTGATTGTTATGTCATCCATTAGGAGCAGTAGTTTCAGAAGATTGATATTTGTTTGCCAGTTGGAGATTTCCATTGCTTCTATCTTTTCATATAACATGTTCCACCATTTTTCAATACTGCCTAGTGATATTTGTAAGTGCCACACCTGCTAACCAGTTGTAGGGTTATTGGGGTGGTTGGAAATGGATGTCTTGATAACAGGGGTAGTAGTTACAATGTGTTTTGGGATTTTGATGCAGAGTTGTCCACTCTTTTGTTCTTTATAGTTGTTAGGTTGCATCCTTTGCATGGTTCCATTGGTGAAGAGTTGGTTTAATTGTAATGTTTGATCTTTATCTCGTGGTATAATTTACTTACTACCTTTCCTATTATCAGTTGATTGTTTACTTGAGAGGTGAACCACTTGAAACTGTGTGGTTATTGTGGGCCATCTGGATTTGGGCTTTTGGATTTAGTTCCAATGTGATCATTTCTTGTTGTAGTGTATTATCGATTGTAGTCCTGAGTTCCTTGTACCAGCTTGATTTCTTTCTTTTGTTCATTTTGTTACTGATTAGTTCTATTTGATGCCAGTTAATTGTTTTCATTTGGAAAGTATCCAGGATCTGATTGATGTATGATATCCTGTGTGTTTTGAGATGGGATCAGTATTTGTTTATTTATTCAGAGTTCATAAAGAGTTCAATATGTGTTCCTTGAGACTTGATAATCATACCTTCAGAGCATGTAATATGGATATTGAATTCTTGGATCATTCTGAGATCATCCTGTAGATAGTTGTGTGTTGATTTATAAACTTCTGGAAAGTCTTCTAGGATACTTTTGTCCTGGCATGCCATCTATTGGAGTTGGTGATTCTGAGTCTTGTAACTCTTCCTGCTGTGTTGTTACTATAATATAGTTCCTGTAAGTTTGTTGCAAATTTTTGACATAGTCTTGAGCACATTTCCATAATGTTATACATTGTGAGTAAGTGTATTATTAAAGTGGAACATGTTGCTACCAGCTTAATTCTTTGACAAAAGTTTTGTCTGATTAGAGTATCTATCTTGCTAACTTCTGCTTTTGTTAATATCATGTCTTGTATCAAATATTCGATTTGTAGGAACAGGACGCTGTTTATAATATATCGGTGCATCTTGCCTATCATTTCCTTCCATTTGATTGTATTGCAGATTGTTTTGACTTTCTATTCAATTAGATGTCATTTGTATTTTTTCCCTGCTTTTGCTTCATGCCATGTCCCAAGAACTCTGACTGCTGCCATGTTTGTACTGGATTGTATTAGTTGATCTTGAAAAAGTGGTGATTCTTTTGATCCATTGAGAATTAGGAGATCTTATTTGGTTGGATTCACAGTAATGTCATTGAGATGGTAGAAAGAACTGCTGACAATAGTTATTAGCTTCAGGTCCTCTCGATTTTGTGTTATAAAGGTTGTGTCATTTATATAGGCTGCAATAGAGATATTGATATTGCCTTTCTTATTTTTCTAGTTGGTCAGTTGATATCCTTTCATTTTGCTTATATAGCTAATAAGGGGGTTGTGATATATTCTCTATAGTAATAGGGAGATTGTGTCACCTTGGTCAAATTTTTTTTGTACTATATAAGAATCTATCTCCAAAGAAGGTTATTATTATGTTTTGTCTATTTGTGAATATATCTTCTATGAATTTGATGATTTTTGAGAGAATTTTGATTCTCTCCATTGCTAAGGTGAGTCTTTCAATATTAACTGTATCATATGCTTTGCTCATGTTCTGAAAGAGCATATAGCAAGGTTTTTTGTTTTCATATGTATCTTCTAATATATTGTTGATTATACAGATAGGTTCTCTTGTACTTAGCTTTGGGAGTACTTCCCAGTTGTGTTTCGACAAGATCTCATACTTAGTCAGTACTTGGTTTAGCCTTTTAGTAATGATCTTGAAGAAAATCTTCTTTGCTATCTCCAGTAGTGTGATGGGTCTGGTGATATTGATATCATACTGCCAGTCTTTAGGTTTGGGAATCAGGTAAATTGTTCCCTGTTTCCATTCTTTTGGGACTGACTCTTCCTTCATTATTCTATTATATAAAAGTGTGAGATTATGTATCATGTTTTTTCCTAGCTTTTTGAAAACTATGTATGGTATCCCTGATGGTCCTGAAGCTAATTTGTTGCTCATTCCTGCTATAACTTCTTGTACTTCTTTCTTCTTGATTGGGTAGTTGTTGGGAGATACCATTTCTCTGAGACTGTGTCAAGTAGATTGTATTCTCATTACCAAATTGTTACTTTATGATTGTGGATGTTTCTCTTTTTGATCCATGACTCAAAGTATAGGTGAATTGTATCTTTTATTGCTTCTGGCTCAGTAATGACTTGTCTTTTTCCTTTTGTATGATCTATAAGTCATGTAGTTACTATACTTCTTTTAGGATTGTTTAGGATTCACCTTATCATTCTTTTTTTATCAGTTTTTAGCTATCACTCTCTTGTTTCTTTGAATTGTTTAATGTCCTTAGTGATTCTCTCAACACTGTGTTGTTTGAACTTGTTCCTTTCCATTTTTATTATTAAGTCCAACCTTTTTTTGTATTCCTGCTTGTCCATTGTAGCTGACAATTCTGGGAGTGGTATAGTTTGAGTTATAGCTTCATAAAATGCTGCAATTTCTCTTTTTATCATAACCTTTTTTGCATTGCTTTCATATTTTTCCCCATATATTTTCTTAATTGGTTGAGCTGAAGAAGCAGAAGTGAATTGTTATATGGAACTATTTTGTGTTGTTGGCATTGTCATTCTTTTATTTTGTCTATGTGTTTATTGGCTATATGTAGGATCTTTTCTCTGAAACTGTATCAACATTAATCAATTGTTTTGTACTGATCTTGTATAATGTTCTGCTATTCATTTGCAAACTCTTCCATTT
>CAJVPT010003009.1:0-16173 GCA_910592055.1 Acaulospora colombiana
TTTTTGTTGATTCTCTATCCATATATAAAAAAAACATTTATAAGGAAATTTTTAGGGAATTTTTTGATCAGCGGAAAGAGTTTTTTTTTTTTTTATACTAAAAAAAATCTTTATAGCTATGCTTCAATATAAAATATTTTAAGTATTATACTATTGGTTCTTCTTCCTTGTAAAATTTTCTTGCCATAGAGAATAATTAATTCCTAAAATATTTAGTATATAAAATTTCATAGATTACTTATATCCCTTTTTAAAAAATAAAATTCATAACTCTTTATTTTAATAGAGACAAAAGTCAGAAAATGCAATAAATTAATAATTTAAATAATAAAAAACAATTGTGGGTAGTTTTTTTATAGTTATTAATTTAAAAATTTTATTGTTTCTTAGTAAGAGATATTTGACTTTTGTCCCTATTTCTCTTTTTAAAGACCTATATTTAACCATAGGTAAAAAATGTGTTTTTTGTCTTTTCCAGACCACAAAAAATCAAATTTTGTTTAAAAATGAATAAAAATAAGAAAAAGTATTTGGGAATATCATTTGAAATATAACTTCAAATTGATTTAAGAATAGTATTAAGATTTTATTAACAAAGAAATAAAAATTTTCTTATAAATGTTTTTTTTATATATGGATAGAGAATCAACAAAAAGAGTTTTTATTAGTTGATCTAATATTGTTTATTGTTAATAAATTTAAAAATATATACAAGTATTTTTATTATATTTATATTTTGATAAGTATTGATATTAGAATTAGAAATAACTAGGCAAACATTTAACAAGTTATTAATTAATTTACTTAAAAATATAATATATTTTATTGGTTTATCATTTTTAGTAATATAAGAAAATAGAGAGCAATAATAAAGATTTCAAAATTGAGATATATAAAATTAGCTTATATATTATATATAATACTCTATTATATACAATATAAAAAATCAATAGCCAAAATATAGGCTTTTATTGATAAAATTTATATACTAGTTTAGGATTTTCTATTGGAAACAAAATAATATTGATCTGGTATCTGTAAATAATATATAATAGCAAGTTTACCTATATTAGTTCAAGGCTTTTTATTGAAGGCATAAGATATACTGTACTTACTATATTATTTTTTCTTGAAATCAATGCAAGCACAGATTACTAGTTTAGGGTTTTTTTTTATAAACAATATTAATATAGTATTGATACTTAAAAGTAATACCTTATAGTAATATATATTTATTTATACTAGTTTAGGATTATTAATTGAAGATACATAGTATACTTAATAAATATAGCATATAAAAGGCATATTGTTTTAAAATTTCTATTACTCATTCTTTACAAAAAAGAATTGACAATTTTTTACAACTTTTTAATTTTTATTAACTTGTTTCATACTATTTATATTTTGTTTTGATTAATAATAGCAATAATAAAATAATAGCAAGATATAATAATATCAATAAAATATTGCTTACTTGTTTATAATATAATTTAAAATCTTGTGATTATTTATAACTGTAAGTTTAAAAAAACTGAGAATTAAAAAAGTATATTTTTTTTTCAATTAATACTAGTATCAATAAGACAATAGCAAAAATATATATACTGTAGTTTTAATTAAATATTGATTATCTATAATTATAGATTGCCAAACTTGTGAACAATTGTAATTATAGATTAAAGTGACTAAAGATTAACAAAGTTAAAGCTAGTAGTTAAATAATTTGAATAAAATATAAAGCAATAAAAAAAGCAAGTATATATTATATATTAAATAATAATTATTACAATTTGACATAGTTTATAAAAAAACTCTTTCTGCTGATCCTCTAATCACACATAAAAAAGATGTTCACAAGAAGTTTTATACTTCTTTACTAATAAAGCCTTTATACTTTCATTAAAACAACTTGAAGCTTGTCTTCATATATCTTTCTTATCCTCTCTTACTTGTTTATGAACTCCTTTGAATAAAAACTTATATCTCTAGTGACCTAAAAAGACTCAAGTATGCACTTTTTCTACTAAGAGTAAGAAGGTTCTAAAAAGTAAAAGAACTGACAAGTAAAATATCACCTTATAGAGCTATAAGTAACAAAAAATAGAGGTTCTATGAGAAGGGGAAGGCTTATTATTTATCTTCTCACATACTGTTTTATATCCTCTTAAAGTGTCTACTGTTTTTCACAGTTTTCTTGAAAAATTATACCTACCTCAATTTGACTCTAAATTTCCAGTAGTACAATGTTACCTGGCATCTGATTGGTTGACATAAAACACATTAATAATTGAATGTAAACAAGCTTCTATTGGTCACCTCACATATTTCGATGATATTATTAATAATAGAAAGAGTTAATTGGTGCCTCGTGTCCATCCCACTCCTTCAATTGGATTAAACTATAGATCAAATATCATAAGATCAATAAGATATAAGTAATAAGTTCCCAGGTGATGAAAAAGCTATTATTTGTTCAAGCTGAGATCTTTTTATTCTATCATTTTGATCAAACAAAGTTCAAAACCAAGGTCTCTTTTTTATCCTAGTCAAGCAATAAGACTAAACAGTCTCTAGTCCATATTAAGTTCCAATTCTTTGATTACAGTTGAGAATATATTTCTCCAGAAGTTGTTGAAGAATACTACAATTAATGAGAATCCCTACTGCTCTTCTGATACTCTTTCACCATTGTAAAGCAAAAAGATCTTTGGGGAATGACTATTTTGGGCAATGAAACATATACATCAGTAAAATTCCTTTAACTAGGCATGGCTACTGGAAGGTATAATACTGAAACAATATGATCTAGCTCCTACTAGATTATATAAGAACCCAGGGTTTACTATAAATTGCCTGTCTACCACAAGTGGATAAAAAATTATTGTCCAAAGAAGGTTGGAACAAAGTGTGTCCTAAAAGTAAAGACTTCTACTAGGTGATAAGTCTCCTTAGACAGTACATAAGAAGATAATCAAGATCAAGAATAGATAAGTTTCTCAGATAGTTAGAAAAAAAAAGGATATTCCAATTAGATATTTCTTATTAAGTGGTCTTGAAAAGTAGGTCTTTGAAGGAAGCTGGAAATATTTTTTTCAATTTTTACCTTTTTATTTTCTTGTTGTTTACTTAATCCAACCTTTTGTAGTTTCCTATATTTCAGCGACTAGGATCGATATATAGTAGTAACAATCTGCTAACAATGATGCAGTGGATTATAAGGGTCTTTACCCAAAGATACTGCAAAGCAAAATATTATCCCCAAGACTAAACTTGGAGGTTATTATGCTTATGACAAGTTAGTTAAATTAAAATAATAGTTTAGCTGTAGTATGTATTATGTTGCTTAAATGAAAATGTACTTATATTTTCAATTGATTAATAAACTCACAATATAACCTGACTACAGGTATATAAAAAAAAATCAAGTTTGATATAGTTTATAGAATAGTTTGTTTGTTACTTATACTTATTACTAGAAAAAACTAAATAGCAATAACAGTAAAATCACTGGCAAATTTTTATTATTATATAAATTGATTGTAATCAATTATATATCTTGAATTTTATATAGATTTATATCTATATTTGTATTGTAAATCTATCATATTATCAATTTTTATTAATTATGATGCTCCTGCACTTTAATAATTATAATACTTCTATTTTTAATTTTAATATTTTTAACAATAATACCTGCTTTAAAAATTACCTATTTTAACAATTACTGCTTCAATAAGTATAATTCTAATTTTTAAACTCTAATAAATATAATTTTA
This sequence comes from Acaulospora colombiana, assembly GCA_910592055.1. NCBI lineage: Eukaryota > Fungi > Glomeromycota > Glomeromycetes > Diversisporales > Acaulosporaceae > Acaulospora > Acaulospora colombiana. The sequence continues at coordinate 3,777 of CAJVPT010003009.1, forward strand.
ATAATTATAATTATAGTTAACAATACTTTTATTTAATATATTAAATACAATTGACTTGTGGGTCTATAGCACAGTGGTAATACTCCCAGATTGCAATCACAAAGTCCAGAGTTCAATATTATATAAGAACCATGTGAAAATTAAAAAAGCCACAAGGTGATACAAATATCTCATTTTCCCTATAATTATAATCAAATGCTTTAACAAGACAATAAGAAGAACCTATTCACCCATTACATCTATAGTAAGAATGATTAAATCAACACAAGGTTCTATATGAGGTTAGCATAAGTAGAATGAGTCTTTTATATATAACCAGTTTCAGGTACCCTAACAGGAAATTAATAAGGACCTCATTTACTTATTACAGCTATAATAAGACAAAATACAATATGAGGTTTCACAAATATAATCAAAATAAGTAGTATGAAATCCCAAAACACAAATTGATTGCCCCTAAAATAGAAGAATAAGAACCTAATCACTTATAGAAATAATCAAACATATCCATAACCAGACAAAAAGAAATTCAGTCCAATGTGACACTGAAGATATAAAATAGGCTCCAATAATCAAGACTAATAATCAAAGAGTTTGATGTTCTTTATACAAAACTGAGCTTCAATTAATTAACAAGACAAATATCAGACATATGACAGACCCAGAAAAATCTTAAAGCACTAATGAAGCCATCAGAAGTTCTATATAAGAAATCTCTAATATCAGTGATGTTGGATATTTTAGGCAAGTTCCTGATATATTAGCTTTCCTAAATATTAAGAATAGTAACAAGTTGTCTGATAGACCATAGTTCTAGAAAATGTTATTTCTAATAATAAGAGGTATAATAGTGGGGTCACTTCATTAGATTGGATGTATTAAGACTTCCATAATCCTTAGCTTGATTAGAATTAAGAAATAGTTCTATACTAGATAGTCATATAGTTACCTTATCCTAATTGGGTAAGATATAAATATATGTCTCTTGTACTATTCATTGATCTATAAATTTTTAAATAGTATGGGTAATTACTCATTCCAGTTATCCCTAGAACTTACTGTATCTTGACTTTAATAAAGTTTTAAAACTGGTATAGGAATGAGCTAGCATTTCAAAAAAAAATTATATATATATATTAAATACAATTTTTTTTTATTCTTTGTTAAACTAATTATATATGTTTTTTTTTTATCGCAAATAAGCAATACATGCTAGTTTTATTAGAAAATTAATTCATAAACAATTACATGAATAGTCTTTACAAGATTGTAATACTTGAATAAATTAACTAATACTTATTGCGATTATTCCATTGTGACACACTTGCAGTCTGTAACTGGGTATATCAGAATAAGGTAGAATAGCAATTACTCATTCAAAAATGATGCTATTACTGCTGGAGATAAGATAGAGTAGCTAGTAGAATTTAAAAATACATTTGATATTGTTAAAATAGTGCTAAGAAGTTTATGAGATTGGTTTGATAATTAATTATTGGGTAATGATTTAGTTGTTTTTATAGGTTTCCATTTGATGCTATTAAATGATGCTGTAGTGACAGTAGCGGATCTTTTTTTGCATATTCTGTATAAAATTTTTAGAGCCTTGTTCATGACTTTAACCTTTGTCTTTTTACTTTGAATTTAATTGAGGATCTGATTGGAAATTCCTAAGGAAATATTTAAGAGTGTTCTACTATCTGTTGATATAATAGTTATATTATGGATATTTGTCTATATAATGTAATTTTTTTTGGCTTTGTTTTTGTAAGATTTTTTAAGAAGATTGTTAAGTTTAGTAAGTTTTTTGTTAAGTAGTTCTATATTCTCTATACACTTGAAAACATGTTCTAGATTTTCAGTCATGTGGTCACATCTGGAACATTTGGGTGATAGATAGAGAGAGGGATATTTGCTATAAAGTTTGATTCTGGTAGAAAGACTGTTGAAGAGAATTTTAGTTCTAAAAACTGATAACGATTGAAATAGATATTTGTTAGTATGCCAATATTTCTTGTTTGCTTCTTTGAGTAGAATGAAGTCTTGAATGTTGGTAAATTTGAGGAGACAGTATTGACTGGTAGTGATGGTAATAAGGTTTATTGGTAAGTTATTAAACTTGATCCATTGGGTGCAGCTGGTTTCAATTTGATTATTGAAAAATAGCAATGTATTATAATTATTTGTTTAGAATGTGGGTAGCTTTTTTATAGTCTGATTTATTATGGTGTTGATTGCAGATAAGTGTTTTTTAAAGATCAGTGAGATGTTTTTTGATTTGGAAAGGTTTTAACAATAGTTACTGAAGTGACTATAAGACAGTTTGATGTTTCTATTTGAGTAAGAATATGTTAAAAAATTGAGAAGATTTTTGAGGTTGCATTCAATATTTGATTCCATTGGAATTGATTATATTAGATCTGTTAAAATGGTCCATTTTTATTTTGTGTTTGGAAGAGATTTAGATAAAGAGTTGAGGTATTATTGATCTTTAGTTGGATAGTGTTAGAGTGTTGATATAGGGATATCTTTTTGAGACTTTAAATTGTAGTTGGAAGAAAAAATGGTATATTTATAATTGAGAAGCTTTAAGGAGCTTGTGGAGTGAACATATATCTGAGTTCATTGATATTGTTTAAGAGATAGGGAAGATTGTTTCACATAATATGCCAGGTTGATTTGATGTTGAAAATAGGTTTTGAAATTATGCATGGTTGAGTCAGGCAAGAGCAGGGAATCAGTTAATATAAATTATTATTATTGTTGTTATTTTTAAGGATATAATGTTTTCCCTTTATTGTTTTTATGTTCTTGGTATTTTTGTGTCTCTTAATAAATTCAAAATAATTATTGTTAAGAAATATCCAGAATGAGGAACATGGGTTTATACAAGGGAAGATGTCTCTAATTAGGTTTGATATACTGGATTTGAAATTGTCAAACTAGAGTGGGATCTTGCCTGGTGAGATTCTACCAATTTTAGTGTAAAATTCTGATTACATGTTTTTTTCAGAAGACTTGTATCAAAGAAGATGACTGATGACTTTGACATTGGATTTAGATAGTGTAATAGCTGTTGATTTATTAATTAATATGTGAAGTCCTATTGAGAGATGTGAGTTCTTGTGTTGAAATGGATATTTATTAGAACAGATATTGATTTTGTATAAGAGAGCTATAAAAGTTGCTTCTAAGATCAAGGAGTTACTATTTGGAAATAAATCAAATTAATAGATTGAATATGCCCAGATCACTGTACTCATTTGAATGGATAGGATACCTTTCTTTATGTGAGGGAGAATTATATAATTGTTGAGTATTAATGTTAATAGTTTTACTATAGTTTGGTCCTTTCGAGCTTTGAGAGATGTGACATTGACATTAGCTTATAAGAATAAAGCTTTATTGGAAATTGTTCTTTCTATGCCTAACTTGTACTTGATAGGATGATTAAAAAGAGCTTGAAGTTTTTATATATCATTGGCATTAATTATTACTATATGAAAGGCATACTTTAATTAAGCTGGGATAATCCATTTGGATATCTGGATTGTTATAATCTATTCCAACTTCACTGATTCATTATGTGTTTAATATAGTTTTTCACTTTTTTTTTGAGTTTTCTTTTTGTGGCAGATGATGAAGATTTGCCTGATAGATATATTTCAAGATACTTGATAGATTTATGTATGGGCTTTGGGGGTATTGATATGTCTTCCACTATAAGCTTCTTTTTGCATTCATCACTTTTGAAAGAGTGGCTGGTTATGAGATCTGTCTTATTTTTATTGCATGTGATATAATTCATCTTTAGAAAAGATGTGAAAGTATTGATAGCATCTTGTAAGGTTGATAATTTATGTATAAATATGGTTATATCGTTAATATAAGCAAAAATGTTGTTACTCTTTGACAAGTTTTGCTCGATTTTAGAGATTACTGGGTCATAAAAAATAGTTCAAAGGAGAAGTACTATAGATTCTCCTTGATCTAAATCCTGGAAAACCAGTAGGGAAATGGTAAGGTTGTAATATGATATAAATTGAAGAAATCTGTCTATTAATGGATTCAATATGATTGATAAAATTTGTTATAAGATTTTGATTCGATTCATATCTGATAAGAGGCTGTCAAGGTTGACTGAGTCATATGCCTTGGAGATATCAAATAAAACTATTTGGAATTTTTTCATTAAATTGGTTGAGGTATTCATAAGAGAGCAAATAATAGAAATGGATTCTATAGTACTTTGATTTTTTGTGCCTGTATAGTTTGATTGCGAGAAAATGTTATTGTTAGCAATGATGAAGGATAATCTTATGTTAAATATCTTTGTAAAATTTTTACAACTAGTTTCAATTAGAGCTATTTGCCTGGTGTCTGAAAGATCATAAGACCATACTAATTTTTTAGGAAGCAAAGTAATGATAGATTTTTTTCAAGATGCTGGGATATAACCAGTTTTAAGAATTTCATTTAAAAGCTTTTCAAATGTTTTTTGGGCATGTGAGCCAATATATTTCCAGACTTCGTAAGGGATTTTGATAAGACCAAGTGCTTTTTTCAGAGGAAAAGTCAAGATTGACTCTTCTATATCAACTTGATCAATTGTGGCAAATATGGTATAATATAAATAGATAAGTATTTAGTTACTGGAACTATAATCTGAAAGTCATTCTTCATTGATAGAAAACTCTTTGGATGAGAGAAGTTTGCAATAATGACTGATTATAATGTTATCGAATATATCTGGATCATCTTATAGATGGATACCATCAAGGAAGATAGATAGATCCAACGATAACTTAAGATCATTAAGGGCTATTGAAATATATTGTTTGAGTCTTTTCTAAAACTTGAAGTAGTTTTCTTTTACTTATATTAAAATTTGTTCAGCTATATAGTCAGCCATTCTTTTTTGTTTTTCCAATTATAATGCTTTAAGAGTTTTTTTAATGGTCCCAATTGTTGGAGAGAAGTTGGATATTTTTTTGTGGAAGGAGTTTGCTTTGCCTGTAAAAAGAATATTGAAAGGATTACTTCTATTCTTACTGATAGAGCTTTTTAGTTGCCTAATGGCTTAATTGATGTCAGGAAATAGTTGATTTGATTTTGTGAACTGTTGTTGCTTTTTTGTTAGAATATTAGAATTTAGAGTATTTTTTATTATAAGTTTGAATTGGTGCCATTTGGTACACAGTTCTGCTTCCAGGGCTAAATTAATGTCCTCAATGAAGGAGTTTAATTGTTCTTTTGTTGTCTTACTAAATAAGTACATTTTTGTTGAGTAGGAAATTCTTTGTAGTTTGTACTCAAATGACTGAAAGATTATTGTAATGTCTTTATGATCTGTTTTGATATCGTTAGAGTCAAATATATGATAATTTAAAATCTTGTTCGCCAGGTTGGGAGAGAGTCACACTTGATCTATTCTAGAAGCACTTGTGCAGATGCAGTGTATGTAAAGGTGTTCTTTGACTATAGTCTTGCCAGCATCTATCTTATTCTTCATTATTCTGTAGATTTTTTATTTATGATTATTTGTTAGAACATTAATTGATAGGGATTTTAAGGGAACGTGTTAAAGTCTCCTACTATGATAAATTCATAATTTCTATGGGAGTGGAGTAGTTATTTTAAAGATAAGTAAGCAATATCTCTGTAAGAGATAAAATAGAGAGATAGAGAGCTACTATGATAATATTTATTTTGGATTTAAACTTGAGGTATATAGCATACCAAAATTCATTAGGGGAAAATGTTTCAGTGATATGGTTTGAAAGAGTTTTAGAAAAGATTATACAGATGCCATTGCTGAAGGCTTCTTTAGGTAGGCTTGATATAATTATATTATTGTTTTCTTTTTTAGAGAGTGGTTTTAAAGAGATGTATTTAGTCTCGATACAGATTTTGATTTACCTTTCATTGGTTAGGAAATTTAACAAACAATGTAATTTTTCTGAGTCATTTAGACCTTGGACATTAAGGGTTGAGATCGAGAGTAGGTTTTTGGTAGTACTATTTTTTGGTTGAGGAATTTAGTGTGAGTGTTTGTTTGATTTAAAAGAGTTTGTTTAAGATTCATTGTTACAAAGGAAGGACTTGAGTTAGATGTGTAATTTATAATTAATAAAGTAGGGGAGGAAAGTCACATTGGGATTAGGTAGCTCTGATACTTTCACAAAGTTCTTTGGAAGTTTTTGGAAATAAAATATTGTTTTAAAATATTTAGTTTCTCGATAAAGGATTTATTTTCTTTTAGTGGTAAAGTAATGTTTGCTTCCTCTTTCTTCAAAATTTAATTTGAGGTTGGGAGGCCTGGGAGGATTGGAAGAACTGGTTGGATCCATTCTCTAGGAATTGGACCCAGATATTTATTTTTGATTTTCTTGATGTTATTACTAAACAAGAGGTTATTTCTATTGAGATTATCTTTTGAGAGACCTAGTTTCTTTTCAATTACTTCAAAATTATTGGGAAGAAATAATCAATTAGATTGTTTGAGAGATGGGTCTATCCATTCAGGTCCAAGGGGTAATTTTAATAAGTAAAAGGGGATAATTGCTGGATAAGGGTTTTGATCAGAGATTGGTCTTTGATAGGTAGTTCTATGCCAGTATTCTTGCTATGCCAGTGGAGTAATGGGAGGGGCATTTTTTGGATTAAGTAGTCTTTTGAAAGTAATTTAAAGGAATAATTGTTGTCTCAAGAGGTTTTTGAGACTTGTTTTATGTGATAGATGTTATTTGGTATAGGGAATAGGAAGACTAAATCTTAAGGAAGTTGTTGATATATGTCAAGAAAATTAATTTTTGGAGAGAGGAATTGAAATAGTCATCTGAAAGTTTATTGGGAATATAGAACTTTTCTCATAATTGGTTGACTAATTGTCTGAGAATACAAAGTTGTATACGTTCTGTAATAGAAAAGATAGATTTAAATTCAGAAAGAAGATTCTAGGGTCAGATGTAAGGTTTGATAATTTTTTGAAGAAACTTTCAGGTAAAAGATCAAAGTTGTAAAAGCATCTCAATACTTGAGCTATTGGGGCAGTCATGAATGGGACATCTAGTGGAAGGATATGAAACAATTTAATTTTGATTCTGGAGGGGATTTCATTAGAATGTTTAGAAAGCTCCAGAAGAACATTTTTAATAAGCTCTTCTAAGTGTACCAGGAGTTCTTTGTAGTTTATTTTCTCTGTAGATAGGTTAATGAAGTAATTGAAGCCATACTCTAGAATTTGGACTGCATGCCAGTATTAGAGAGTATGAAGATCTAAAGTTCAGATATATGTAGTAGAGATAGATTTGTTGATAATAATACTAATTTTTTTTTAGTAGTACTGTTGATATAGCCAATGTTGTGTTTGTTGAGGTAGTTAATCTGGAAGTCTTTTACTAGTTTTTCATATTCTTTCTTATAGATTTCTTTTACTCTTCAAATTTGGTGAAGAATCTAAAGAATTCTCTGTCTCTATATGAGATTTTTGTAAAGACTGCTGATAAAGCTTTTGAAGGTGGGATGCAGGAAATATTTCAGATTTTTATGAACATTTTCATAAGAAATTTTAATAAGAGAGCAGTGTCATTAATGATTGCAACCATTTCAATGATGGAGGATTAGTAGTCTAGTAGATTTGCATTTTTAATATTCTCAGAATCAAATGCATCCTCAGTTTTATTAGCCCATTAGTAAAAAGTAGATTGTTTATTACTGGAGTCGATTTTCATATCTGTGACTGTAACATGATCTAAGAGAGGTTAATTTTGATTGGTGTATTTAGGAGTACTATTATTGAAAGAATTGTCTAATTTGTTATCAAAATAGGATTAATCACCTTCCTTATTGATTATTTTTGCTGCAGATAGATAAGGGGAATCTTAATTTGTAATCTTTGTGATCTGCTGATTCGTGTCTTATGACATGGAAGTATTTGAAGGGAGTATAGGAATTTCTCTTTTTTTAAGGGAAAAAGTGTTGGAGTTGGTATCAATGAAGATGAAGATTTAGTTCCAAGGACAATGAAGTTTGTAATCCATAATATTTTTAACAACCTGACAAACTGCAAATGTTTTATTATCCTTTGATAGATAGAAGGTTGATTGGTGTTCCATAAATTTGTTGAGAATAGTAAGGTTATTATGAAGGAGAATTTTAGCTGAAATATTGAGAAAAGGAAAGAGATTTGTAGAGTTTGTTTTTTGATTTCAAATTTAATATGAATAATTTTTAGATCTAAGTTCGGGTCTGAATTGGGGGGTTGATAGTTGGAATTAATCAAGATATAGGGCAGTGTTAAAGGATTGGAACTTGAAGATAAGAGGCTGGTTTTGTTATATAGATAGGAAAGGTTTTGTTTTATTTGTAGATAATAGAGATTTTTGATTATTGTCTGTTAAGACAATATCTAAGATAGAGAATTCATTTTTATTGTATATAGCCTTGGAAGGACTGCTCCCAGGCTCTTTTTGCTTGCCTTTGAATGAAATTTTGTTTATGTTTCTTTCTGAAAATTAGTGGTTTTAATGATCGATGAAAAGAGTTTTTGACAAATTATATATGCTTTATTAAATATCAACATACTATATACTGTATATTAAATATGTCACTAAAGTTAAATCTCTAATTGGTTTACATGTCTTGTTTATTACTACTTTAAGTACAACTTCAAAAGTAATTTATCATTGTATTAGTAGCTTAGGCAAAAAAAATTTTTTTTTTTTTTTAAATGGATGGCTTACACCTTGTTTATTAGATATAATTGTGAGTATGTACAAATTTATTTTATACAAATTTAACTCTCTAGCTACCTAATTAAACTCACTATATATAGTCCTACTATGTGGCTTATTGCCAAGTATGGTATATACTTGATTAATCTACCAAGGCTCTATCTGTTTCATAAAAATTTGTTTGAAGGAATATATTGTGTTCCAATTGATCCAGTGTTGACTGAAGTATTTCATGATTTCATTGATTCCTGAGATATATAATTCATATATAGTGATTTATCTAGTGTTTTCAATTTTTTTTTATCTTTTTTGCTTATGTTTTAATTTATTTCTCATTATGAAAAGAGCTAACATCTAAGTGCCATTTGTTTTGAAGGATGGATAAGAATCTGTCCATGATATTTTTGAGAATTTCTTTTTGATTTTCTGCTGTTGTATGTTTTTTTATTATTTTTAAGAGATCTTTTGTTAGTGTCTCCCTTACAATGTAGTTTTTTTCCTCAAGAGACCATTTAGTTTCTATTTTTTTAAGTTTATTGTTTAGTGTTTTTTGAAAAGTTTGTTGTTTTCTACTGTTGATTTTCTTATTAATTACTGTATCTGGAGTAGTGTTTTGAGGATGTTTATACCATTGCCTTTGCATATCATTGCATGGGTGTTGGTTTTCAATGTGTTGACAGTTAATGCAGAGGTTGTCTTTATATGTTATTGCTACTCTTTTGTATAGTTTGTTTTGGTTGACAATTCTAAGTTTCATAATCTTAGTCTGAAGGATCTGGTGTTGTAATTAAGTTTAAGTATATTATATAATATTGAGCAACAACAAAACTTATACACTAATACAAATAATATGTTACATATTGTAGTATTGTTACATAAGCTAATTATATAACCATGGCTAAACTATTTTTAGTATAATAAAAACTATCTAATAATGTGATCACTAATTATAACAATTAATAAGGAAGAATATGTGATACTATCTTAATTTTTCCCAAAACAATTTTTTAAAGTAATTTGGTTATCAGCTTATTATATATTCTAACTTATATCTAATATTTTAAATGCTTTAGTGTAGTGCTGATAAATTTCTTCTCCCACCAAGGTCTTCTGATCACTATACTTGCAAAACTTCCACAAGTGTATATTAATAGATATATGATAGTATATAGTTTACTTTTTTGCATTAATTATATCTAAATAAGAATATCTTTTAAGATACTCTTGTGTTTGAAGTACAATTTTTTATCAAGAATTCCTTCATTTGCTCAATCTCTAAGAAGATCATCTTTTTGACTAGTAGATAAGGTTCCATATGTAGTATAGCTCCTTATAACTAAACTAAAGGAGTTGTCAACAGGATTGTAGTTTATTACTAAAAAAGAGCTACCTAGTATCAATCTACTATTTGAATAGAATAGGTAATTGCCTGGTTTATCTTGTCCTAGTGATCTGATTGCACCAATGACTGAATCCATATTGAGATTATCAATATCGGCACTGATGAGCTTTGTTGTATTGTCCACAGTAGTGAGATATGTGACCCTTCACTTCTTTTTTAAAGTTTTTGATATCTCAACTTCTATAACTACTGGTTTGTGTATACTATTGAAGTGTCTCTTTCTTGCTGAGTGATTGTTGAAGTCTTCTCCACAGACTGTACACTTGCATACCTTTATAGGCAGAGGTTGTTTGATTTTCAGTTATTTATAAGCAGGTAAATCTAGCTTTTTTCCTCCTTGAAGTCAATTTTTTCGTGGTCTTTGTTTTCTCTTCTTTTTAGAAGAGCCAGTGCTTACTTGCTAGGTGGAGGTGGTAGTTCATTTAGAGTTACTGAAACAAATAGAAGAGGCCCTTCCTATTTATTTTGTAAAAAGCACTTTGACTTGAGATAACTGTTTAATTAGTTCTGAGTATTTGAAAACAGTGTCATAAGGAAGACTAATCTCTACAGAAATGTTTGTCATGATATTGGTTTATATAAAATTCTACTTCGTTGTTTGCTTTTTGTAAAAATTTTCTTATATGGAAATTTTGTTTTTGAAAAAGTATTGAACAGGAAAGAGTTTTTTGATCCTATCATAGCTTAGGCAAAAATCCTTTCTACTACTAATATTATTACCTATAGATCATTATTGCAGATTCTTCTTATAAGTTTTGATAGAAGTTAGAATCCTAATCATCTTATTCTATACTTTACTCCTTCTAGTAAGTAATGATAAGACCCTAAAGTATTTAGTTTATAAAATTTCACAAATCATTTATGTCCCTTTTTGAGAGATAAAATTTGTAGCTCTTTATTTTAATAGAGACAAAAGTCATGAAATACTATAAATCAATGATTTAAATAATGGAAAATAATTGTAAATAGTTTTTTTATAGTTATTATTTTAAAGTTGTAATGTTTTCTAGTAAGGGACATTTGAATTTTGTCTCTGCCTCTTCCTTTAGGGTCTCATCTTTATTAATAAGATTTATTCAAACTCTTATCTTCTAGTTTTTCTTTTTCCTATAAAAGCTTTTTTGTAATTGTGATCTTATTATTCTGATCTAAAAAATCAGCTAGTTTTTTTATTTGGTTTTCTTTATAAATCTCTTGTGTTTGTTTTCACTCAATTATTTTTAAGTACCTTTTATTTCAAAAATTTTTTTGACATTAATTATAAATCTTCTTCTGTATTTTCATTATCTATTTTTAGGTTTCTTTATTTATTCTCTTCTAGTAATATTTTAGATTTGATATTTTCAATATTTGATCACTTTGTATTAGTCTTATACAAAAGTTTAGTATATATTTGCCTATTTCTATAGTCTCTTCTATAAGCCTAACTATATGTTTATCCAATTCTCCTAATTTTACTTTGTTTTCTATTAGAAGTCTTATTTCTTTCTCTTCCATTTCTTCTATAAAAATTTTTGAAAGTAAGTCTTTTAGAATGCCTTCTATTTCTTTGTTCTATATTTCCTGACATTAAACTTTATATGTAGAGCATTCTAATAAATGTTTTGTTATTTCTGCTTACTGTTTATATGTTATATACTCTATTCATTTATATAGATCTAGTTTTTATATAGCCAGTTTGAAAAGCATTGATAACTCTTAATTAATTTAATAAAAAAGCTTTTTTCTTAAGAATCTTTAAAGAAGATGTGTCAAGTATATTTATTCTTCTCTTTCTTATATTAAATTCTATATATTGTCAATCTACTCAATTTCTTCTCTCCTAAATTAAGTAGATAATTGAGAACTAAAGCAGGGAAACATAGAGTTGAAATCCTTCACTAATATGAACATGCTATAGTTTCTAAAGAGAATAAAAGTAAAGATCTCAACAATACTTTTATTAACAAAAGAATTAAGAAAAGAAGAAAAAAGTCAGGAAAGAGGCAAAAGAATATTTGTAATTGTATAAGGACAAGAACAATTATTTTATTTATAAGATACTATTGATGATTTGGATATAAATTTGGATACTGGCATCTCAATATTTTTGGATGCCTATATATACTATTTTAGCTACTACTAAATATGGCAATATTTGACATTAAACTATTATAACTACAGTGTTCCCCAATAAATAAAGAACCACTTAAGAATTATTAAAATTAATCAGAAATAGTTTTTATATATCAAACATTTTATTTTATTAATAAAAACTTAT
>CAJVPT010003010.1:0-16172 GCA_910592055.1 Acaulospora colombiana
ATTACAAAAGAATAAATATGTAATGTGAAATAAATTTAATAAATAATCTTTAAATATAAATAATTTTTGAATAAAATATTTAATAATTTTATATATAATTTAATGTATATGTATTTTATCATATTTAAAATTTTTCAATAATCTCTGGAAATTATATAAAAAATTTTTAATATAATCTCCGGAAATTTTCAAAATTTTTTTTGAATATCTCTGGAATTATATATATAACTTTTACTCTGGAGACTTCTAACGACGCCGGAAGTCCTCCAGAGATTTACACCCAAAGATCTCCAGAGATCTTCACCTAAAAAATTTCCTGATGCTATAGACTTCAAAATCTTTCTTTGGGATTACTGATTCTGTCTTGACTTCTTTTTCTCTATTAGAAGTAGAGTAAACTTTTTTTTTCTTGAAACACTTGTATACCAAGCCTTTACAAGCTCTTTGAAGCTGTCTTCAGCCTCTTGCCAAGAAGGTTGCATGTTAAATTCTAGAAGCTTGCATTCTATCCAGAGTTTGAACTTCTTCTATTGTTCTGCAATGGAATTTGTTGGATCTGATATTCTTTTACCTTTTATTCTATATTGTTCTTAAGCCTGGTTATTGAACAGATTATTTGTTATCATTCTCATTAATAAAAGGATATGGTCATTATTTAGTAGTGTCTTTATTGAAATATTTTTGAATTCATATATATTATTTAGACTGATTTCTGATGATATCCTGATATAGTCAATTTACTATATATTAAGTTGTTTGTTTATATAAAAGTAGTATTCTCTTCTTCTTTTTAGGAGTTTTAGATTTCTATATAGTTTCAGTCTTTTAGAAAGTTGAAGAAGCCTATCTCAGCCTTTCTATATTTGGGAATTGTTTTGTTAGTAAATAGAAATCGATTCATTATTAAATTAATAATTGTATTAAAATTACTTATAATTATAACTAAATGATCATCAGCAAAATACAATAATATCAAACACAGTCAACTTACTTCCTATCACATGATCAACATATCTATGAGGAAACACAAGCTTTTACAGGTTGCTAAGAAAAGAAAAGCACAAATTATAGAGACTTTAGTTCAATTATCAGATAAATATAATCAACAACAAAAACTATGGGCTACACAAACCCTTCTTAATATTACTTTAACTCAAGAAGTTGCCATGAACCCAACTTCAGGTCCAACTCAATACTTAATTATAGACAGCATAATTGCTAGAATCCTGAATATTGATCATACCACCTTTATTAAAGCCAACATTCTCAGACAACACATTCTTTATCTATGGATCAAAGGACAAGGAAAAGAAGAAGATCTTCTAGCTCCATTTTTAGAGAATAAATACTTGAACATAATAGAACAAGCTAAACAAGCACAATATTCTTCACAAAATACTATATCAAGTTAGACAACACTTGAAAGTAATCTTTTTATACACCGCTCACCAGATAAGGCAATCGCCATGGAAGTTCAAACAACCACAACAATTGAAATCTCAAATATTATTGAAATTGAAATGGAAGATAAGGAGCTCGAAGATATAATCGAAATGGAAGTTATCAGTGAGAAGATTAAAGGGAACAATATAGCTGAGCAATATACTGTACATATAAGATAAGAAATAGACTAAAGACTTCCAGTATCAATCCCTTTCATATCAAGGCAGATGGTAAATATAAAATAGGTGTATTTACTTTCAGGCTCCTAGGAGAAACTGAAACAGAACAAATAGCATATTTGCAAAATACATTAGGCTTACCAAAAGATTTTCAGCCCTTCAAAAAAGAATTTATCAATGGCAATTCATAAACAACATTCTATTGTGAAGAGGAGAAAAATGCATTTCAATGTCTTGAAAAAATTAATAAAAAAGAGGAAGAAAACTTTACAATTATACCTATAGATATAGAGAAATAGTCAAACTTTATTCAACTATCAAATAAAAAAGTTTTCCAGCAAACAAAAGATGAAAAAAAAAACACACTAGTGGTTATACTTATAGATATTGACTGAAACCACACATGTCAAGAAATCAAATCTGCTCTCAATAAATATAGATATATAACAAATATTCATATCTATAATTATTCACGATCACAACAACGAATTAAGACATGTATTACCCCTTATAAGGAATATATCAACCTTGAGAAAAAATGAATAATTCATACAAACATAGAAACTATCAGAACAATTTTCCCTTAACATAAGCCGGACGTAATGAAATTAATAGAATTATCAAATAGCATAATTCACAATCATTATGACTTTATAGAATACATAACACTATCACTAATTTAATCACACAAGCAGTCAAACATACCAAAGTCAAATCACGTTACATTCCTAGAAATCCACATACACTAAAGAGAAAAGGCTATGCAGTAATTTGCTTCTCATTTGAATAATGCCTTAAAACAGCATATATTTATTCATGACAATATATTCACCTGAAATACTAGAGAACATTTTAAAAAAGAACAAAGCCTTTCTCAAGAAAGACAATATTATATCAGCAAGAGTGCTAGGGAGCACTTTGAAAAAGAAATGGAACATGATGAAGAATTGATTCATACTGAAAGTAGTGAAGATAATGAAGAGAAAGTTCACATCAAAACAATACATGGCAAACTTTACTCAAAACAATCGAATCAAACTAATATCAGAAGCAATATTAGAGTCAATTGATATACAACATCTGAGGATGAAATAGAAATAGAAAGAGATTCTAAAAAAAGAATAAATTTAAAAAGAAGAGAAAAAAGAAAAAGACATAATTTCAAGGCACCAAACATATTACTAGAACAATAGAAACTCCTCAACATTTTGCCACTGATAATAACAGCGAGCCAATAAAACCCTGTTATAGAAAACGTTGGAATGATAGATCTGAAAGTCCTTATCCTGAAAGTGAAAGTGATCAAGATCCCCTTCATCAGATTCTAAACAATCTTAAACAACTAAATAATAGAATAAACATAATTGAAGGAAAAACAGGTAGTCAGAACAGAATAAGAGAAAGGTAATGGAATAATTATTCTTGAAATTAGCACCAGTCCAATCAACATATACCAGAAGTAAGTTTGATCCACAAGAAGAGTCAAACTCATTTTGAAAAAAAGGTGCAATTCCGAAAGAAACTATAGACATCAACATCACCCTATCCAATACAACATATGATACATCACTAGATGACTTTATCAGTGCAATTAAAAAAAACATTAGTAATAGAATTGAAAAGGAGTATATATTATACAACAAGTATATTATAGATAACTCTACATTAATGGATACTATTTTAATTAGAACATATAATGTTAGAAGAATTAATACCAGCCTGGATCAACAAAGGATATACAAACTTATATAAGAACTAAACATATATATTTTAGACATCTGTAAAATTAAGCTAACAAATGAAGCAACAGAATTTGCTTTCACTTCACAATAAACACCTAAGTTTTTTCACAGTAGCAATAATGAGAAACCCAGAGGATCTGGAGTGGAACTTCTCATTAATAGAAAGATCAGAAAAAGTTGGAATCTATTGAAAAAATAGAAGGCTATATAATAGGAGTCAACTTTTTATTAACAAGATGTAAGCTCTGTATTTACCAGATATATCTGCCATTAGAGAAAACTGTCAGTAGATAGTCACAACAGCTTCTTCAAAACAAAATTCTAAATAAGCAGAGAAATCACTTCAAGGTCATAATCATGGGAGATTTTAATGCAGTCATCAATCCAATAGCAAATCGGCCACCCACCAACAAAAGGATACCAAGATATAGGAAAGTTGAAATAAGTCTCTTCAACTTCTTAGAAGACTGGAACTATATAGATGTCCAAAACTCTTGGGAAGAAGAAAACACTACCTTCACATGGGCAAACAATACATTATATAGTAGAATCAACTATATCTGGATGCCATTAGAAATTAGCTTAAATAACATATATGAATTTAAAAATATCTCCATAGAAACATTGTTAAATAGTGACCATACTTTATTACTGACAAAAATGACAACAAATAATTTGCTCAAAAATCAAGTGCATAAACAATGTAAAACAAAAAGAAAGAAAATACCTGATCCAATAAATTCCACAGCAGAACAATGGAAGAAATTTAAATGTTGGATAGAGAACAAATTTTCAAAAACTAATTCACAACCTTCCCAATCAAGCATAAAGAATAGTTCCCAAGAACTCGAAAAGACCTGACATTATTTCAAGTCAACAGTTATCAAGAGTGCTTACAAACATCTCAAAAAGAAAAGGATTTACTCTACTCCCTATATAAAGAGAAAAGTGAAGTCTGTATTAGCAATTCCAAAGAAAGACTTCAAAGTCTACAGGGAAGCTAACAAAATCCACTTCCTTTTGAAGAAAATACAAGCCAACTGAGATACAAGAATCCTAACAGATATGAAAAAGACCATCCAGAAACTAAGAAGGCTTAGTAAATCTATCGAAGAAGAAATAGCTTTATCTCAATCGTGAGAAGAAATTCTAGAGCTGTTATCAAAGATTACTAAAATAGAGCATAGCTTTAGAATAGTATGCAAGAAGAAAGAAAATCTTCACATCAGAAATCAAATTAAAGAAATTTTAGAAAGCAGATGTGAAGATCTCAAGTTCAACCAAAAACAAATGCTGAGCTCAATCTTGAACTGCAAAAGAACAAGAATCACACTAGATCAAGTGTTAACCAAGAATCAAGAGGGATAGAATATATAGCTATTGATTCACAAACTATTAAAAGCAAGGTTGAGGACTATCATAAAGAAGCTTTCAAACAAAGGAATATCAACTTTGAAAGCTTAGATCCTTCTTGGAAAAAAGAATACCAATCTAAAGAGTAGATTGATCCAACATGATATTTACCATTAACAGAAGAAATCAAAATAGAAGAGCTTAAAGCTATTTTGCAACATCTTCCAAACAATAAAGCAGCAGGTCCCTTATATATCAGTTATGAAATGCTCAAGTACTTAGGCATTAAAGAAAAAGGGATCTTATGCTTGTTGTTTAATAAAGTTTTAAATACTAAATGAATACCTAAGAAATGTAAAAGTAGTAATATTTATTCCATTTCTAAACCCAAGCCTTGAAAATGTCAACTAAACAATATCAAACCCATTGTTCTTCTAGAAACAGCTCGCAAATATTTCACCAAAATTCTTATTGCTTGTCTATCAAGGATATGTAAACAGCACAAAATCCTTAAAGGTTCAAACTTTGCTGGTTTACCAGGTGAAAGTACAGTAGAACCTATTTATCTGCTAAATAGTATTTGTGAAGAAACTAGAGCAAAAGAGAAAGAACTATGGATTCTCTTTCAAGACACTGCTAAGATGTATTACACAATATTTCTTTTCATGCTTGAAAAAGCTATATATTGGATTCGAATCCCTACAACCATCAAGAAGATCATAATAGATCTTTTCAAAGACAAAAGTTGTAGCATTATTCTTCCTAATGGACTTTCTAGTCCGATAGTTGCAAGAGATGGTATAGATTAAAGAGAAACAATCTTTCCACTGTTATGGAGAATTTTTTATGACCTATTACTATATAAAATCCAAAATAATACTGATCTGGGTTATACCATAGAAGAAGAATGATTATCCAACTTCCATAAACCTGAGGAGAAGGTCAAGCTCTCCCTACGACAGGCAGTAATAGCTTATATGGATGATACAACATGGATTGCCAAATCCAAGAAAGACTTGGAAAGTATTCTGGAAGAAGCAAAAAAGTTTTACATAGCAAATAACTTGCAAATTAATACAACAAAGTCAATTATTCTTACCATCAACTGAAATCCTCAAGATCTTGGAAGGGTTCAAGCTGGAACAGAGAATATTATGGTTAATGAAATTCACAAAAAGGACCAGGCTAGATTCCTTGACATTTGGTTGGGACCAAAACAGAAAAGTCAGAATATGATTGATCTAATAAAATCAGAAATTGGGGTGGTAGTTCAAGCAATATCTGAGAATAAGTTGATAGAAAAACATGCTCGTTATGTTATAAATAGAGTACTGATTCCTAGAATAGAATATAGAATGCAACATATACACCTAAATAAGAAGATATATAATAAACTCATAGCTATGTTCAAAAAGGTTTTCAAGAACAAAGCATTAATCTGTGGAACAATACTAAATAGTTGCATCTATAACAAACAAATATACAGTCTCAAAAGTATCTGGGAAATACAGTTGGAAAGCCATATATTAGCACTATTCTGTCAGCTCAACAACAGTGAGGCCTCTGGTTTGGTCACTATAATCCAATTGAAACAGAACCAGATCAAAAGCTAGGAACCTGGAAATATCTTAAATAATCCTGTGAACTTATATAAGATGACCAAAGAAAACCTGACAGCTACCATATTGGCTCTAGCCAAAGAATTACAAATTATCTTTCAAAGTTGAAGATAGAAGGAAACCTTTAATTATCAAAGAGGTATCTTATTTATTAAATCAATACTACAGAATAGTAGAGAATATGAGAAAGCCATTCCATCACTCCATAAGCACAAAATCATGTTCCTAGATCAAATCATCAATTCAACTATGATAATGCTCAAGAAATAGAGAACAATCCAAATTCTTTTCAACAAATACAAAGGTCCAATTCCTTCTTAATATAAAAAGGTCTGAGAAAAGGTAACAGAAAATTATGACCTTCTAAGAAAGTCATTGTACAAACTAGATTGAACAGGCTACAATGTCCAAACTGAAGCTTTTCCAGCTTATCCAGATAGAAGAAAAATATACTGGGTAGCCTGCTCTAGCTTTGCAATGGACAAATTGGGAAAGACATCATTCTTGAACAATAAAATTCAATTTGTTCTATTCCAGTTGACATACAACCCTACTAGTAACCATACTCTACTTCAACCAGATAGATTATCCCAAGTAAAAGAAGTAGATATATCACAAGTTTATCTTCTACCACAGCTAAACAAATATAAAAATTTGAGAAAAAGGAAACAAGTCCTTCTACCTGCAACCCTACAGATTGGTATATAACTACAAGGCAACATGTAAGAACTCCACTAACGTCTGACCAGAAGTGGAAATCCAGGTAGAAAACTGGGAAGCAATGCTAATAAAACAAGCTATCCCATCAAATGAACATATAGATGAACTTATAGATGTCTTGAATTATAATAAAAGAAGAATAGCTACTCAGTTTACTTTCTATATTAATGGATCATATAAAAAAGAAACAAAAGATAGTGAGTTTAAAATGAGTTTGGCTTGGGTCCTAGTAGAAGACAATAAAGTTGTGAAGCAATTCTCAGTAAGAGCATCAATATAGCCATCAGCAATTAGAACAAAAATATTAGCTATTCTAACTGCAATATATAAAGCTTCTCAAAATACAACAGTCTCAATATTCTTTGACTGTAATACTGCAATTAAGATATAGAAGTCCATCAGTACACAAGTGGAGATATCAACAAAAAGATGGACAAAGACTGCTAATTGGCCATTATGGAGTAGAATCAAAAATTTAGTTAAAAAGAAAGATCTCATCTTGGAAATTATAAAGGTCAAAGCCCATGAAATCGATAAGTTCAATAACCAAGTAGATCTGCTTGACAAACAAGCTAGATGTGAACATTCAATAATCTGGCACCAATACCAGAGTTAGAAACAGTTCTGACAATAGCCACATGGAGAGAGTACACAATAGACATCAATATTAGAGAATTTGTCAAGACGTTCAACAAAAAAAAAGATAGGAAAAGATTGGACAACCCAGAAAAGAATCCAAGAACTGTGGATCCAAAATGACAAAATCATAGACTGGTTGACTTTCTGGAATCAGTTCAATCCATCCAACACCTTTGATACCTCTTTCAAAAATAATAAAGACAAAAGCTTCCTAACTAATCTGACCCATAATGAACTTCTAGTATTAAAGATATTGAAGAAAAGGAAATCAAATATTTATACCATAATGACATGTTCAGTATGTGAACTTCAAGAAGAAACTTTAGAACACTTGTTCGAATGTTCAGTCACTAAAGAAATCAGAGAGAATATATGGAGAAAAGCAAAGGAAAAGATTAATTAATATATCAGTAAAGAAATTAAAAACAAAGAAAAAGTCTACTCTGCAATCAATAACTGGGCAAGTAAATAATTGAATGAGATTCAGCAATTTAATAGAAGCCTTTTCAACACTATTTGTGGATACATAGAAGAGAACAAAACTACTTCCTTGAAGAATTACCTCAAAGTTTAACTCAAGATTCCTCTGACAGTTATATAAAGCATAATCAGTAAGCTTTGTTATAAAATGAGAAAAAATTTCAAGCACATATGGAATAGTTATTGCAAAAAAGTTATAAAGTGGGAAAAGAAGCAGAATATTACTGAAAAAAACAAACAAATCAAAAGACATGGGTACTGATCTATTATGTAGGTTATACAAGAACAGGAAGAAGAACCTACACTTGCAGAAGATCTGGAACAAGAAGTCTCTAAAAGAAAGGAGGAAACGAAGTATATAGAAAGCATCAAGGATTGGATTTGTTATGGAAGGAAATGGTTTGGTTTTTAACTACAGTTGGAATTTAAAATGATCTACAGTAATGACCTGTAGGCAATAATTTTATTGACTAGAGAATTTAGCCAAGTCAGTAAAGGAGTGGAATATCATTCCCTAAGTTGCATCTAGAGAAATAATTTTTCGATGACAGATGAGTTAGTATGTGAAAGTCAAAATAATTTGTAAATATCTGATATATATACAATAAAGACAAGCCATGCTGATCTGACTGCGAGTTAAAAAAAAAAATTCAAATTTAAAGTTAAAAAATATTCCCAAAAGAAAATACACTAGTTTATTAAAATAAAGCCAAGTTAATTTAAACATATTTAATTTAATTTAGTTAAACCAAAGCAGTTATAGTTGAACATGCTTTAAAACAGATTCAAAATGTACTAAATCAGTTTCAAATTGTTTTTGCATCAAATCCGAATCAGATTCAGATTCAGATTTGAATTCAGATTCAAATCAGATCGGATCAAATTGTTATGGTTTGAATCAGATCAGATCAATTTAAAATGAATTGAATCCATATTTGATTCTTATTTATAAAAACTGGATTGGATCGAATCTAGTTAAAATCTGATCCAATTCAATCCATTGTAATCACTAATTATAACTATTGTTATTAGCTCTGCTCTTATAGATAATGCCCAATTTTGTATACCTACCTGGAAACTACTTTCTTGATCTTTACTACTTGTTTGGATTCATGCTATCCCTATTCTTGCTACTTCTTTTCCCTGATCTATTAGGGATCTGTCTAAGTAAAACTGGAATTCTCTTGTTCTTCAAGATTCCTTCGTAGAATTTCTTTTAAATGATCATATTAAATTTCTTCTTGAATGTATTCTTCAATAATTCTTGTTTCCTATTTTTCAATTATTATCTGTAGTATTTGATTTTCATTTTTTTTGAGATATTATAGTACACTGGATTTTGACTACTATTTTACTTTCCAGTATTTCTTTTTTATTGGAATCTTTAGTTCTTTGGTAGTTCTTGTTGATTTGCATTTTTCAAGAAAGTAATCTCATAAAGCTTATCTCTATTTTCATTTATAATGCAAGTACCATTACTAAATATATCATTTGTATATCCTCTGCACTGGAACAAAGTTGTTCCCTGGTTTTCTGCTTGTTCTTTATAGTTAAAGTATATCAGTTCTTTTTTTGATCATGAAACTTTTCCTTAGATTAATTTCACTGGACTTTTGTTCAGAATACATCAGATTTTTTGTCTCTTGTTCCTACTTAAGTTAAGTTTTAGATAGTCAGGTTCCCATGAGATATTGTTATTATAACATTTTTTCATGATTTCTTCTATTGTTTTTGATAGTAATAAGTGTGACAATCTGCCATGCCAATTTGAAATTAGTCCTTTACTTATTCTCTGAAGAAGTTGAATCAACCCCTACTCTTTTAGTCTCATGGTTTCCTTCTCTATAATTTGATCTAAGTATATTAGTCTATTGTTGCACAGGAATAAAATAGCTTTTTTATATTCTTCTTTCAATAGATATTTCTGAATTGAGTTGTTTTCTTTTTTCTATTCAAAAGTTTTATTCCATTTTTAGCTTTGAAAAGTTATCTCTAGATCCTTTGCAATTTTGAATATTCGTATTGAGAAGTTACCCTTGTTTACTATTTGATCTAGTCCTTTGCAGTTAAGCAAGTTTTGGGATTCCCAGTGTTTTAGCTATGCCTGTTTAAGCTTGATAATTGTTGTGAATCCTGCCAAACCTTTATTATTTAGCCTATTATAAAGACCTATAACTTGGTTTTCTCTTTATAGCATCCATATACTTTTAAGACTATAGATTTTAGGATAGTGTATTATACTATTAGATATCAATTTGTATAATGCACTTTTGGTCTTAAATAGTTTTTGGAATCTAGTTGTTAGGTTATTGCATGTTTTCAATAATAATATACTATACTATATTCAAAATTCTATTCTTGAAATTAAAATTTTATTTAAAATATAAAGGGCTTGTTTATCTGTTACTTTTTTTTTTTTTAGTATTCTAGTTATCAAATGGATTTCTCTATGAATTTTCTTCATTATTTCTATTAAAGTTTTTTGATTTCCTATCCATATACCTAGAAATCTGATGCAATTATTTCTATCTAACTCTTGTTTCTTCTTTGTTTATTCTAGCTTTGATACTTCCAAGATATTGATTAGGATTATTAATAATAATAAGACTGATTTACTACTATTAATTTGAGAGTTGTTGGCTTTGTAAAAGATTCTTGCTATTTCTAAGATTTGTTTTATATTCTCTTTTGATTTAGCTATCCATGTAGTAACATCCATAAAAGCTATTGCAGCATGTCTGAATTCTAGCTTATATTCTTTCTTTTCATTAAAATCTGAATTTCACTTGACTGATATTGTGTATCCTTTATCTTTATCATTTTGAATTTTGCATAATAAAGAATTATAAAATATTCTTCATAGTAGTAATGAAATAGTTTTTCCTTAATCTATACCATCTTTTGCTACTATTGATTCTGTTAGGACATTTTCATATAGTATACTGAATTCTCTATTTGCAAAAAGACCTATAATAATTTTAATTAATCCTGCTAGGATTTTGATTCTTTCCATTGCCTTTTGTAATATATCTAGACTTATAGTATCATATACTTTGGCTATATCTTGAAAGAGTATCTATAATTCTTTTTTGTTATTTCTAACTTTTTCACAAATATTATTTAATACTTGGATAGGTTTTGCTATACTTTCTTCAGATAGACCTGTGAAGTTTGAACTCTTTAGGATGTTATATATTTTGCAAATATTACTTAATCTATTGGTAAGGATTTTTGTAAAATATTTTTGGATAACTTCGAGAAGAACAATTGGCCTCATGTTTTATAATTCACATTCCCATGTTTTTGGCTTGGCAATTGAATAAATATGATTTTGTTTTTATTTGTTAGGAGTAGTTTCAAGTTCTACAAACTTGTTCACTATTTTTTGAAGATATTCTTTGTCTTGAATGCTTAGTTTCTTAAGCATTTCATAATATATTTGTTGTTCTATCAGGAGCTTTATTGTTCAATAATGTTTGTAGAGTTTACTAGAGTTCTTCTTGGAATATAGGAGTTAGAAGTCCTTTGTACTATATATGATTAATGTCTATTTTAGGTTCATACTCTTTTTTTCAGTCCTCAGTTAAATAGTCAAAATTAGCATTTCATTTTTTAAAGACTTCTTTATGATATTTTTGAAGTTCTCTTTCTATTTCTACTTTGTTTATTGTAATGTATTCTTGTCTATTGTTTATAGTTTTCACTCTATCTAAGACTATTTTAACTCTTTCTCTATCTAAGATTAAGTTGATCATTTTTTGTTAATTGTTTTTGAAGTTATTGCATCTCCATTCTAATGCTTTTTTAGTCTCTTCTTTTGTTTTTTTACTTTCTTCATTTTGACAAACTGTTTTGAGTATTTTGATTGTATCCTAAATTTCTTTTTGAATTTCTGATCAGAACATGTTCTCTATACTATATTATAGATATAAATTGTTAATCTGAAGTTCAGGATAGTATTTTTTGTTATGTTTTTATATTACTATATTGAGGATCTGTATATTTTCATGTGCTTTGATTAGTTTTGCTTTTTTAAACAGTGTATTGAGTTTAATGGCTCTTCTATATTTGATAAATTCAGGTCTCACTCAGTACTTCTTTTCCTGATTTGATCTTATTTTCTTGATTGTCAATTTAGATAAGGCTGCTGAAGTTATCTGATTTTTAAAGCATTTCTATATTTTATTTATCCATAATTTTATTGATGTCTTGTTGAATTCATTTTCTAGTAGTGGTATCAATTTTGTCTTGAATTTGTAATTTACACTTTCCCAATACCTTTTTCATTGTTCTTTTAGGGATCCTTTAATATCTATTACTTTGATAGTCTTATTAAATTGATTAGAGATCTTGCTTCTCGAAAAGAGGTTCTTATCTTGCAGTATAACTGTTAATATCATATAATCACTTCTTGTTGTGTCTGATATATTTTTATTTTTGAAGAGAATTATTGTGAATTGTGTTATACTATAGAACATTCACAAGTAATCAATTCTACTCTTGCTTATAGTGTTTTGTCTAATAGGTGATTTGTTTTTCCCTTCACAGATTGCCTGTTTAAGATTCTATCTTCAAGAAAAGTAAAAAGTGGAATTTCTGGTTTTTAAGATAGTCTAAACATTACTTTGGATATTGATATTCTGTTTTTCATGGAATTATATATTGCATTAAAGTTTCTCATTATGATTAAATAAAAGCTTTTTTCTAGTTTTTCTTGAATTAGTTTCTTAACTTTATTTTGACACTCTTGACTTTTTTTCTTGTTATTCGATAGATACATCTGTACTATACAGGTTTTATTTATTTTTGCTTAAAAGTTGGCTGCTATTATATATCCTTCCCATTTTTTTATTAATGCAATTTTCTTTTCTAAATCTTTCCTTATTAGCAAGTTGACTCCTGCTCCATATAGAGTCTTCTTATTTATGCTGAAATAGTGTTTAGAAAAATTAATTCTTAAAGACCCATTTGCTATTGGTGAAAGTAAGTTTTGTTTCACTTAGTCCTATTATACCTATTCCTAGTTCTTCTATTTCTTCTAATCAGTTTTGTTATTTTGTTATGTCTGTTATACTTCCTATATTGTGTAAACCTATTCAAATTATTTGACTTTTTATTGTATATATACTATCTATATTATTTGTCTTTGTTTCTACTTTTCCTATTTTATTTTTTTCTTTGTTTTCGAATATTGTTTTTTGTTTCTCTATAAATGTATTTAACTCTTCTTGTTGCTGTTACTTTATCCTTGTTATCTCTATTTTTGTTATCTGATTCTCTTTTTGAGTTTTATTATAAGAAGGATAGGAAAATCTACTGTCTTTTGCATAGGTTGTTTCAACTGGTGCATCTTTCAGAAGTGGTTTGCTTTCCTTCCATCTCTTATCTTGAAGGATGGATAGTTTTCTGTTTTTAGTTTATGTATTCTATTATTGAGTTTTTCTAGATTATCTAGAATTAACTACAATGGTTTTTGCTATATACTATTGTATTCACTACTGATATTGACATTAGAGTTCTTTCTATATCTATTTTGCTGTCTATTCTTTTGAAAGTTTAATGGTATTCTATTGCTTTCAGTGGCCAGATATCTTGAAACAAATCTTTTGAGATTTTGATTCTTTGTGTTTCTTCTCCTTTTATCTTCTTTGTCTGTGGATTCTCTTGAGCTAGTAAACTTCAGATCAGAAATTGAATCATTGTTGATATTTATAATTTTTAATTAGATAACTTTTGATATATTATTAAGTGGTCTATCCTGTTCTTCCATATCTGAATCTCTTAAGGATATTATGTAATCTTTAGTGTATTTTGTACTCCATGATAATTATAACCCTTGTAGAAAAATATGCTGTTTACATACTTTGTTCAGATCTTCTTTACTTTCAAAACATACTACTATAAAGTTGCGTTTTTGCAAAGTATAGGAATCTTTTGATATATAATAGGCTTTGGCTTTTGTTTCTTCTACTGCTCTGGCTATCAAGCTTGAAAATGGTTTGTTTGTCCTAAAGAGTCTTGCAGAGTAAGTATTTTATTGAATTATGATATCCATAATATTCCTATCTGATAGCTCTATTTTGGTGAAAATTATTTTTGTCATTTCTATTTCTATTGGAGTTATTCAAATATTCTTCAAGTTGATATTAATATGTTTATGTTTTTTGATACACGCTTTCATTCTAATTTGATTTTTTTGATAGCTATATGTATTTAGATTTTTGATTTCACCATATCTCTTGAGATACTCTTTTAGTTGAAATCAGGTTGTTTTTTTATCTATATCTATCAAATTAATATAGAATATCTTCTTGCTTTCTTCTGGTGTTAGCTTTTTGAAAAATTTCTTTCTATTATTTTGTTGATTTGATTTTTTAAGTTGTGTATTCTTTTCTTTCTCATTAGAGTTTAGTTGTTGGATGCTGAAGTTTTCTTTCTTGTGTTTTATTTCTTTTATATATTTTAGGAGATCTTTTTCTTTATTAATATAGAAGGTCAATTATTTATTACCATTTAGAAATTCTATATGCAATAGGTTTTTTTGACATATTGCTAGTTTTAGCAGACTACTCATATATGTAAGTGTTTCTTCTTTAGTATCTCTTGAAATGTTGGCTGTCATAGTATCAATTTTGTAAGTTCTATTTTTAGTTATGTAATAGAGATTGTTTGTTGCTGCTTTTTGATGATTTTTGATAAAGTAAGTATTGAGTTCTGCAATACTTGGATCTTATACTTTCTTTTGAATTTTCTTCATTATTAGATCTTCTTCCTTATTTATATGAGTTGTTATCTCAGTTTCTAATATTTGTTCATTTTCTAAGTTTATGATAATTTCCATGAATTGACAAATATTTTGTTTTTCCTTATTATTGTTTCCTTTAATAATATTTAAATATTTATCTTTTAAAAACTATTGTTATAGATCTTCTTTTTTTCCATTATCTTATTGTTAAAGATATATAATATGTTGTATTAGAATGCATTCTTTATAAAAGGTTATTCTATCTACTTCTAATATTCTGGCAATTATACTATCTATAACTATGAATGTTTCTGATGAAAGTATATATCTATAGTTGATACTTGTTTCTTCTTTTTGTTGAAGCAACTGCTGTGTTACCCACATTTCACCTTTCTCCTCATACTGTCTGGCTATATTAATTAAGATATCTAATATCTTGTCTTCCCTATTTGTACTATTTATAAAATTGTTTTAGCTTTATTCATATCTATAGTATTGATATTGTAAGTGTTAAATATGTATTCTATTTTGTTATGCAACAGCTGTCTAAATATTTTTACATGCTTTTTTTATTTTATTTATCAGTATTTTAAATTTAGACTACAGATAAACTCTTTTGATATTGTTATTATTTATATATATTTGTTTAGGTAATACAAAAAATCTTGTTGTGTTGTTTTGTTTGTTTATTTATTTATATTGGTAATCCTATCCTAATTTGAAAGTTGTTACCATATTTGTGTAAAAAGTCGATCAACTTGTTTAGGCAACAAGATATATGTATATGCTTGTTTTTTGTCTTGTTTTTATGTGTTTATATTTGCATAACAGGTTTGAAATAGGTATGTTGTTTTG
Source organism: Acaulospora colombiana (assembly GCA_910592055.1). NCBI lineage: Eukaryota > Fungi > Glomeromycota > Glomeromycetes > Diversisporales > Acaulosporaceae > Acaulospora > Acaulospora colombiana. Next base: position 15,776 of record CAJVPT010003010.1, read on the forward strand.
ATGGATATGTACATTTAGACTATCTTGTCTTTAGGGAGCTTTGATATACTTCTGGGCCTTAATGTGACTGGAGCAACTTGATTTATTAAATGGACTTGGTTGCTTTTTAAGTTTCTTATAGTGTCAAGAAAGGTATTAACTTGTACTAGCCTAGCTATAAACTATATAAAGTTGATATTGGCTTCCTTTTTTTTGACTGTGAATCATTTTTCAAATTCCCTTTCTTTCTCTTAAAAAATTTAAAAAAAAGAAATAAAAAGTTAGTAAAACAGTGTATATCTCTATCCTTGATGTTTCTGAATCACTAGTCGAAATTATGTCATTTGGCAGTTGAATTATTGCCGAATTTAATTAAATTTAATAATAAAAAAATTTTCAAAATTTTTTTAAATTTTTC
>CAJVPT010003011.1:0-16171 GCA_910592055.1 Acaulospora colombiana
GCATGATTGCTCTTCCTTCGATTGTCTCTTTGTTTACTATCCTTTTCGCCACATATACTTATACAATAATGATTACCTCAAGGATATCTATAAATATTTTGAACAGCATCTTTTGTCCTCATACTCTAATATACTATGAATAGAATTTTTCTCTGATGGTAGAATCTAGGATTCTATAACTTGATTAACTTCCTTTAAAAGATTATGATAACTAATCAATAGAAAGGCAATAAATTGAACTATATACTCAATATCCACTTTAAGAATAAAGCTAAAAAATGGTGGATAACTTACTTTGAAGACAAAAGTATTAATACTAATGTCAGAAAATAGATGACCATTTCTAGAGAATTCAAAAAATAGTTTTATATCTAGCAATAGATCAATAAATAAATATTTAACTTGAAAAATATAAACAAGAACTAACTGAATCTATAACTACTTATTATGAAACTTTTAAAAAACTTCTTAAAAGTATCAATATTAAAGATGATATAAGTTTCAATCAACAACTCTATTACTATATCAAGGGATTACTACTATACTTGGTTTCAATTGTTTTTATAAACAATCCTAATAACATAGTTGCTACTTATAAACTTGCAATAGTTTATCAAAATGATCAGGATATAAATAATAATAAAGAACTACATAATATTGCTTTTATCTCAAGAAATTTCAAAATGGCTTATTTGAATCTAAGAATTTTATTAATGCTCTTATTAAAAAGTTTAAAAATCTTTAACTGAACTTGGTTGAAAAATTGAAACGTTCTTTTGCTTAAGTGAAAAAACAAAACCATTATCCAAAGCAATCTATTTCCAACTTTACCAATAGATATAACTTTACTTAATTTTTATATTTTAGATACAATAAATCAAAACATCTGGTCAGTAAATGCATATTTAAAAAGGTTTAAGTAAACTCTTTTAGATTTAGAAAACCTTTAAACTATCTTACTAATATAAGGAGGAAGTTTATATTGATCAGTGCAATTAATTCTATACCACTAATAGGAAAAAGGCTAAACAAAAGCAAAACAATCTGAGTTAAATAAAAAATTAAACCAATATATCAAGAAAGTCTCCAAGATTCCATCCAAGAAAATTCATAACTCTGAACTTGAAGTGTCCTTTTTACTACCAAATTCAAAAGGTCCAAAACTAAAGTCTAACCATTTATTGTGAATCAACTATCTAACTATCATATCTCTGAGAATATTCTGAATCTTCTTGTCAAAGCTACTTTGAAACAAATTTTACAATACTTTAATCAGTAAAAAAATTTAGTAAAAATTCTTAAGTAATCTAAAGTACCTGTGAAAACTAATTGTCTTGTTTCTAATAATCTAAGAAAAACTATAGCTGCCAGGTGCTATGTTTGTATCAAAGTAAATCTTTTAATAGCTATTTTTGATTCTAGTTCTTTTGTTAGCATTATTATTGACAAACTTATGAGAAAATTTGGTCCGAAAATTGACTCCAAGTACAAAATCATTGTAATTATTATATATAAGCCAGGGCTCTTACTTTTATAAAAATATTTATTCAAGATTTAATTGTAGCAGTGACCTTGCAAATAATTAAATATGAAGAAACCCTTGTTCTAGGAATTGATTAGTTAGATAATATAAAAAAAAAATTAAAATTTGGAGAACTATACTCTCTAAATTATTTACAAGTGCAAAACCATTGCTATAGAAATTATCCATTATATTGATACTTTCTTATATCTCTTATAGAGTAATGACAATTATGAGAATGATGAGAATAATAAGGATAAACTTTTGGATGAAATTTAATATAAATCTGAAAGTAATCTTGAGAAACAGAAGGTTTATATATCTGAATTTGTTCTTAAATCTGAGAATAAAAACACTGTACTCCTTCTTTTTAACTATTTTTAACCTGAGAAATCCACTTCTGAACCATCTACTGAAATCTTAATTAAGGAACAATAGGCTGAGGTTCAACAAATTCTAGTTAATAATAAAGATATTTTTGTTGATTACATCTCCAAGAAAGGTTAATCTGGGAAGAATCATAGTGGTTAACCATAGCATTAATATTGAAGATATTACTTCAATCAAATAGTGACTATACAAAGTTTTATTTGATTAATAGGAATTTATCAAAAAAGAAATTGAGAAATTGCTGTAATAAGAAATTATCAGTCCTATTACCAGCTCTTGACCTTCTCCTATTGTTATAATGCCTAAGAAAAATAATAAACAATACTTCTATGTTGACTATAGGAAACTTAATGAATCATTAAAAAGAATATTTACCCCATGTCAATTATTGATAATCTTTTGAAAACCTTCAATGGTATTTAATGGTTCACTTGTATTAATCTAGCAAGCAGATATTGGTATATTGCAATGAGTAATAGATACAAATACAAAGCAATATTTATAATAAAATATGACCTATATGAATTCTAAGTCATGTCTTTTATCTTTGCAATATTTTTGCAAATTTCCAACACTAATAAACAAAGAATTAACTTCTTATCCTGACAAATTTATCGAAGTTTACCTTAATGACATTATCATCATCTTCTTCACTACCTTTGATTCTTTACTGCCAATATGTTTTAATTATCTTGAATATTCTTAGGAAAGTCTTCTTGATACTGAATTTTAAAAAGTATTATTTTTTTTTATTGCAAGTAAAACTATTTGGTTTTATAGTTAATGCGAGGGAATTCAATTGATGATAACAAAATTATAAAAGTTAAGGAATTTTCAAGGTCCACTACTATCAAGCAATTGAGAGAATTTCTTAAATTTGCCTCTTATTATAGAAAATTTATTAAAAACTTTTCTTCTATTGCCTACCTTTTAAATTTTCTCTTGAAAAAGGATATCCTCTTTGAATGGATGGATGATCATTAGTAAGCATTTAAAACTTTGAAGCAACTCTTAATCTTGTCTCCTGTCTTGAGATACTCTGACTTTTTTAAAGTTTTTTACCTTTATACTAATATCTCTGAAATTGATATTGGTGCTATTCTGGTACAAAGGAATAGAAAAAAGGTATATGTAATAGTTTATACTAGCTACAGTTTCAACAAAGCTAAGTGCAACTATTCTACCATTAAATTGAAATATCTTGCAGTCATCTGACTATTAAACACTTCTACCAATATCTAGAGATTTAACACTTCTTCTTGATTACTAACCACTTTGTTCTTCAATAATTGAAAACAACTGAACTTAAAGGATAATATATAAGATGAATATTTTACTTGGAATTTTATAACTTTACTATCAAATATGAGTTGGAAGAAAATAGAAAAGGCAACAATGTTAATGCTATGTCTAGAATGTATGATATTGATAAACCAATCCTTCACAACTCAAAGCTCACTTCTTTTTAAAACTAATTCAAAGTTAACAATCTCAAGTAAAATCTAACAATAAATAATATCTGACCTAATTAGTTGATATCCTGGATAATAATATTACCTATCTTAATAAAATGGAATTTCAACATTATTATCATCTCAAAAACTATCTTAAACACAACAAATTATCTGATACTTTTAATAATAAACAACAATAGCAACTTATCTTTAAGGTATAATACTATCAAGTGAAAAACAATTAACCCTATAAAAAGAATTGTTACAGAAAAACAAGAAATTAATTATTATATATAATTCAAAACATAAAGTGGAACCAATCTTATACTTACTATACAACTATTTTACTGGAGCTTATCTTGATATGGACAAGATCTTTGAAAAACTATATTATTAATACTATTGGTCTCAAATATTTGAGAATATGAAGCATTATATCAATAATGTGACTACTATCAATAATATAACTAATTCATAATCCTTGAATCTCTGTACCTAATTTCAATTGATAATTTATTCTTAAAAATAGGCATTGATATTGTGAGACCTCTTCCAATTACAAGTAAAGAAAACAAATATATTATTTATGCAATTGATTACTTTATCAAATAGCCTAAAGCTAAAGCAATATTTTATGTTACAGAACAACAAATTGCAAATTTTATTTATTAAGTTATTATTTGCAGACATGGATATTCAAAACACATACTTTTTAATTATGAAATATTTTAAGAATAAAATAGTTGAAGTTTTATTGAAAAATTTTAAATACAACATTTCTATTTTATATTATACTATCCATAAACAAATAAACTAGTGAAGCACTTCAATAGAACTTTATATAAATTTCTAGAAAAAATAACTAAAGAGAAGAAGGATTGGGATAAATTTATTGTATTGATATTATTTGTTTATTATACATCAAAACAAGCATTTATCAAATTTACACTCTTCTATCTAATTTGTGACTATAACCCTCAAATATTTCACATGAAAATAAATAAAGTAATAAAAGAAAACATCTTAATTTATCTCTATCAACTGACTGAAACACTGTCTATTGCTCAAGGAACTATTCAAAGAAATATTTTGAAAGCTTAAAGGAAACAAAAAGAAAGATTTGACCTGAAGTTGAAAAAGTCAAGAAATTTTAAAATTTATAATAAGGTATTAATCTATAATATCACTAGGAACAAACACTTTATTGAAAAAATCAAATCAAAATAAAAATGACCTTACTTTATATATAATAATTTGAGAAATTGAATCTTTAAACTTAGGACTATGAATGAAAAGGTTTTGGCAGTTTCTCTCAATTTGGCCTTATTGAAACTATATTCTGATTATAAAAAATGGAACTTACAATATATATTAAAAACTAAAAGGAGGAATATATTGTGTAATAGTAATGGTCTTTGAGTTCTTATCTCTATTATAGCCAGCTTCAAGGCTTTTAATGATTATTGTATAATTTCAAAATAAAGTACTTATAAGTAGACAAGTGAAAATAAGAAAAAGAGAAACAAAAAACTTAAAGCTCAAGTAAAGAAAAGGTTCTATCTAAAGGAACCGAAATAGAAATACTTAATTGAACCAATAAAATATCAGGCCTGGTCATTCTCTATTGCAAGTTCTAGTTTTTTAACTCCAACTTTTTAACCTTAGTTTAAGTGAAATTTCTAAAGGACAATTACTCTATCTTTCTCTTCAACTAATGGATTTCTTCTTAAAGATTAATCTGGGACTGCTCACTATAATGTATTTGCTTTTTCAAATACTTAACTTTTTTCTAAAGGATGATAACAGTTGTCCACAAAGAATCTATTTTTTCTAAATAAGCAAGTCTTTGCATCTTAGCAGTTCTGGTTTCTCTAGGCATATTGAAAAAAGAAATATAAGAAATACCTAATAAAGTATAGAGTTTGACAAAATATTTGATCTGCTCAAAATGGTATTAATTCTATTATATATACTATTCTTTAGATAAATAGCTTGCTATTAAATATTTTACACTATTATAGATACTATATAGTTTTTTTTTTTTTTTTTTTTTTTAACTATCCTAACTGATAAATGTAGATCTTTATTAAATAGTAGTAGGCTTCTTAGATTATATGAGCTATTCATCTAACCTGTTTAACCATATCAAATCTAATTCTATATCTTCAACCCTTATCAATTTTATTATATATAATACCATTTTATTAGTTACCTTGTTCTATTCAGGCATCTAATGTTCCGAGGATCTGTTAGGAGACTTTTATTAAGAATGAAATAGAGAGCTTCAAGGTGTGTGTTCCTTTGTATAGTATTGTGTACCATTCTTTGTTGTGGGCATTGTAGTAGATCTTTTGCCATGTTAAGTCCTGAGGAAGCTTGATTGTCTTCTAATTGTACGAGGCCAATGATATGTATTGAAATTCTAGTGATTCAATAATATGCCCACATGATAAATATATAGTTTTCTATTGTGTCATTCTTAACCACTCTTAAAATATGGCCTACAGGAATTTTCCTTGATTGTTACTTTCTAAATTACTTTTCCCAAATTTCTGGTCGATCCCTGTAGTTCTCATAATGACACTAATGCTAATCACCAGCCTGGGTATCCAGCTGTCCTCTCTGGTAACCATTGGTTCAATTATCTAAGATCTCCCATGGTGCATTCCAGCCCATACTATTTGTCTTTTTGATTGGTGCTAGTGACCTAAGTCTTCCATCTCTCCCAGAGGGTATTTTTTAAGAAGAGGTAAATTTCTTATATATTCATTGGTGGTCTCAGACTAATTAGGATCCTTCCTGGCTTGCTTGGTGCCTTCCCATATTCTGGATAGCAAGGATTTTTTTTCCTGATACTAAAACTGACCAGGATCTGCATGACCTAATTTATTTCACTGTGGTCGAACAGTAAGTTTTTATAGATTATCTTGTGTATAAGTATACATGTGACATTGAGCATACATTTTGTACAATATAACATATTTTTGTAAATACTGTTCTGAAGTGGGATTGAATCAGTAACTTGTGAATAGTGTCTTGGGAGCATACCTACTGTACTATTGAAACACAGGTCTATATACTGCATAGTTAAATATCAGTTGGTTTATATTTTATTATAATTTTTTCAAATAGAAATTTTATCTATTATTGCTTTACTGACTTCTTTACTGTCAAAGCTAATCATAGCAAATCCCTTTCTTTTGTATAAAAGATGTCCAAAAACATAATATAACTTGACTTTGATTTATTCACAAATATATTATAAGTTGAAAGCTATAGTATTTGAAGGAGATTGATGAGTTTGGTTGCTATTTACCTCTTTCTTTCATCTGTTTCATGTTCTATAGTGAATTAAAGATCCTACCAGAGTTAGATCTTAGTGATATACTTTATTTGTTAATGATTAATTGTTTGTTTTCTTAATTCTTATAAGAATTTATAATGTTTTATCATATCTGTTGAGTTGCTCTTGTAATATTGATAATCTTACTATATTTATCAAAGATCTTCATACTTCAATGAACTTGATATTAAAGGAGATGTTTTATACAATGATATTATTTTATTTTTTTTGGAAAAGAGTTATAATTTTTATATATTCAAGATATAAGTTGTTTATATCAGATATGATAAGGTTGCATGCCTTGTTTGTTGTTTTTTTATTATTAAAGATAGCAATAATATACTTATTTTCTCTCTTTTCTTTACTGAGGATAATATTAAACCTATTAAGAAATTTAAGTTCTTATTAATAAAGAAATATTTTGATTAGTAGCTCTTCCAATAATTTTACTTACTTTTATTTTGCCTTGACTCTTTTTTTATGAAATTTAGCTTTTCTATTAAATGAAGATTTGAGTTAGGATCTATTATACTAATTGGGTCTTGTTCTTTAATGTAGTTTATCATCACTCTTTCTAAATAGGAACATCTTAAAATTAGTTTTTTTTTGACTCTTCTTTGATTTCTATTTTTGTATCCATCTCTTTAAGGTATACTTTATGGCTAGGAGTTGTTTGCTGGTTATATATATTACTTTTGGATTTCTTTGATAAAATGAAATTGTTGTCTTTAATATATTAACTGAAAGTTCTTTTTTCACTTATTTGTTTCAAAGAATGCTATCAGTTATAGTTTTAACTTGTTTGATATTGTTAAGACTTTGAAATTAGATTTTTGTATTTTATTAAAGGTTGGTAACTATTTTTTTGATTTGTTTTCTTTTCTTACAACTATTTTTCCTTTATTTTTAATGTTTTCTTTTATATTATTTATGTTTGTTTCTGTATATATAATTTTTGTATTACTCTTTATCAAAAGGTTTTTATTGTAGTTGAGTTATTCTGTAGTAGATTAGTTTTTGGATTTTTGATAAGAACTCATCTTTTCCATTTACTTTATTTTTCAAAAATTATCAAAAAAGAAATTTTTTAGAAAAAAAAAATTCATATAAAATAAAAATAATATAATTAAAACTCAATATTTTAATTATTTATATCTGATTATATTTAAAAACTTTTTTAATATTAGTTTTTGGTTTAATTCAAAACTTTATTTTTGTTCTTTTGAATTAATATATTTTGTATTTATTTATTTTTTTCTATTTATATAAAAAATTTTTATTTAATTAATCTATTAAATATTATATAAAAAATATTGTTAATAATTATTTTAATATATTATTAAAATAGATTGTTAAAAATAAAACAATACAGAATATTTGTTATATATAATTAAAGAATTAATTAATTTAAAATTAAAATATAATTTTATAAAAATATATTTTTTAATATTAGTTCTTAAACAAAATTTCAAAAATATATTTATAAATAAATAATAATAATTTTATTTATTTAATTTTTTTTGAACCTATAGTTAGGTTAGTATTATATAATTATTAATCATTATAAAAGATATAATATATAAAACTATTGTCTTCTGTTTTTCTGTGGCGCAGCAACAAAAACCATAAAAATGCAAAAAATAGTTAACAATAGAGAAAACTAAAAGGGCACAATATCTGAATAGCAGGCCTAACTACAATATTGACAAACTCACTAGGGGCAAGGCCAACCCTATAAGCAAAGAAACACAAAAGACAGAAAAGAAATCCATCACGAAACAAATAACCTTACACAGAATAATTGATCCTCCAACTTTAACTATTTCATAAACAAACATATATAACAAAGATACTATTACAACAATAATAGGAAACATATACACAGAAAGAACCAATTACACCTGGAGCAATCAGATTAAAGAAAAACAAAACTTACAGAACAAAACCCAAAACAATCTAAGGAGATTTCCATAGTAAAAGAAAAAAAAATAGCAATGGGTGAAACAAGATCCCACAAAATAGATGACTCAGATATAGAAATAAACTTCGAAGACAATACTTCCTCTCAAGGAAACCAAAACTGACAAATTGTTAGACAACAAAAGAAAAACGAAATAAGACAGAATATGAGACCAAGATCCTGATCACTTTTTGAAAGAAATATAAATTATGGTAGAAAGAAAATCAAACTTGGAATCAGAGTGGACCTTCTATCAGGAGACTCCATAGAAAAAAAAATCACCTTCCTCATTAAGACACTCAACTTTTTTGAAGGACTTCTCACAATTAAAAATGAACACATAGAAGAAACTAATTATATCATTATTATATTCGATGATCAACAGTCTGTCACTGCAGTTAGCAATATCACCCTAACAGTATTAGGAAACTCTACACTCATACCACTTTCCAAAATTATTAGCAAACTTAATAAGGAAAAGAGTATTAGAGTCTGAGACATCTCTCTAAACACAAAATTCATAGACATACAATAGATATTCATCAAATTTGGACAAATTATCAACTTCAGAATGACAACATAACAAATATAGCAGTCAGTTACAATTACTTTTGCCAACAAAAAAGACAAGCTCAAGACACTCGAGTTCTGAAGTACCTTGATCAAATCAGACTCAGTAAGAATCTTCGACGAACATGTGATCTAATACAAATATAAGAAAGAGAATACTTCTTCCCAAAATTAACCAATCTCCCATCAGGAACTCATGCATTTGACCTTAAGCAAATATGTCAACAATTGAAAACAAAAATGTATTACATATCTTGATTGATTTAGAAAGTATATAGTCCTTAGCTTTGACAATGAACAACTTCTTCAGCAAGCATTATAAGAAACCTTAACCTAGGTAAGACCACTTTAAACTGCAAACCCATCGACACAAAACTATACACTATTTGTGACAGCACTAAACACCTCATAGCCAATTGCACTATTAAAGAATATAGAAAATAATAGAATGAATACAATCAGGAACAGGCTCACAAATTTGAAAAACTCTATAACCATTTCTGACTAGCTAAATTCACTCATATTTGCAAACTCATATATATACTATCTGAAAATAAATCAACCAGACCAGATTCATATATCTTAGCAGTCAAAAGACAAATCCTTCCCACTAGACACTAGCAAACATGCCTTGATTCAACTGATGATATCCTCTTAATGCTAACCATGATCCATGATGAACTTACAATAATCAAAGAATCACTCAATAACCTCAATAAATACATTGATAATTTTAAATGATACTGCTATGCTAATACTGAATACATATAGGAAAGCAACACACTCAACATTACCATAAATTAATCAGATACTGAACAAACAAACATCCAAGATATTTAACAATAACAACAACAATCCCATAGATCTATTAGTAATATGGATAAAACAATGAATGCACTAGTATTAACTATCACAAATATTCTTCTTAATAATATAAGACAATCATAATTTACTTCACAATAATATGAATAGTACAAATAGCAATAACAATAAACAAAGTAATAATGAGAACAATTCCCTAACAATGATAGATTTGAATAATTAAACTATTTATTATAACAATCAAGTCAGCGATAAATATGACTACATCAATATATCAGAGAAAACCAATAACAATTAAACAAAAATACAAACAACAAACAAAATATATAATAGTACTGTGAAGACAACTGTACCAATCAAAGAATTAAACAACTTGAACACTTACTACCACTATACAACAGAACTAGCATATTGAGACATTACAATGAATGCACTCAAAAACTTTACTAAAAAATTCTTTTGGACTATTATAGCACTAAACTATAGGGGCCTAAATGATATATTCAAAAGATAAACATGATTTAACATATAACAAACCAACAATTGGGACATAGTTATATCAACAGAAACAAATGGAGCAAGTATAAGCACAAAACACTAGAAACCATAAAATACTCAATGTGATGGAAAGGAAACAACCATATTGGTACCGGTATAGTAATCGTAATCAAAAAACCTCTATCTGACTGGATAATTGAAATACAAAGATATTTGAACAGAGCCATATGTATAGACCTTGCACTTCTAAACAAATTATACAGTAAAATTATTGATATCTATGTACCAACTAATGCTGGATAACTCAGAACAGTAGTACAAAACCAAATTATCTGATAGATCAAACAATGGAATAATATAAACTGGCACATTATTATCAAAGAAAATTTTAATGTAAGCTCGTCAAACAAAATGGATAAAACATTTAACAACAGGAAAATACACAAAGATAAAACAAACAGTTTCTGCAAACAACTTTTCAACTTTAGTATAATTGATATATATTGGTACTATAATACACAGAAAAAAGAATACACCTGGCATTTCACAACTGCCTTAAGCAGAATTGATAAGATCTGGACAAATACACATTCCACATAGTGTACGATAGACTTATTAATAACAGAAGATACTAACATCACTACTGACTACAATCTATAAATAATAATATAGAAAACTGACAATTAAAAATAAACAATAAGTAAAATAGATGGTCTCACACAAATATCTACTTCCAATAGGAAAAAACTTCAAACAAGCAATGGTATATCTTTGCTGCTGAACTCAATACACAAATGTCAGCACTTCACAGTCTTCTCAAGATAAAACCAAGAGACATCGACAAAAGTTGGAACCACCTCTGATAAGCTATTCTTAATGATGTCAACAAATATATCTAAAAATATAAAGAAAAACAAAGAAGTAGATCCAAATATTCAAAGCTAATCAAATCCTTACTGCTTATTCAGTTGCTATAATACAAAAAGCAAATCAGCCTTTACAGCAAACAGAATTCCAGAACCAATCTTGAACAACTCATCAACATCTATGAAGTCATACATGAACAAGTGCCAATTTATTTTTTCCCATCAGACAAGGATATCAAAGTCCTAAATAAAGAAATCAACAAATTAATTGCCCTTGAAAAAATCATTAACAAATAAAATATATACAATATAATTAAAGCAAACATAGATCAAGTCCTCAAAAACTGCAACAACTGGTTTGACATGGACAAAAAGAAACTCATAAAGTTACTTTTAAATAATATCAAAAAAAGCATCCTTACAACCAAACTTATTAAAGAGAAGAGAGACATAAAGATCTTAGTATACAAACCTTACGAAATCAATAAACAGTTTGATCACACTTCAATAACTAAACAAAAAAGAGACACATCTTCGAATTACAAGTTATACACTGGCAGAATATATATTAACCCATTATTACTATTAATAAAGAATGGTATGAGCCTGCACTTTCTCCATTCACTACTAAAGAAGTACAACAAGTAATCAAAAACTCTAGCAACAAATCAGCCCTTGAACATTTACAAATTCTGTAACTTGCATATAAACACTCAACAAAAAGACCTTGGAGGCCATAACTATACTTTTCAACAATATCCTCACATATGAGAGGCTACTTATAGAATAAAAAGAAGACACAATATATCCAATACCTAAACCAAAAGACTTGCAATATAACATCAACATTACTCAACCTATTACCCTTCTGGAATCTATCAAAAAAATCTTTACTAAACTTATAAATAACCGATTAGCTAAGATAATAATCAAACATCTGATCCTATCAGAAAACAACTGGGCAGCACTATCCAAAAACAGTACCTATAAATCCATCACTATCATAAACCAAGTACTGAAGGATACATGGAAAACAAATAAACAATGTTTCATACTCTTTCAAGATATGAGAAAAATGTATAATACTATCAATATACAAAGACTAATAAACTTTTTTTAACAAATCAAGATGCCTTACAAACTAATCAATATATAGTAATCAATAGCTGCTTTCTAAATAGATCAAACAAATTAATAATGTATTTTGGACTTACCTATCCATATCAAATGGAAGAAGAAATTGATCGGGGTAATACAATATTACCCATTCTTTAGTATATATACTATGACTCCTTAATAAGCACAATCAGCTCTATGAAAGGCTACTAGCTTAACAGTCATAGATCCAACCTTAACAATAGCAGCTCCACAAACCTTAATATCTCAGTAACAGTATACATGGATGATATCACATTCATTACTCAAAACAGAAAACAACTTGAAGACATTATAGAAGTCAGTGTCTCCTTCTACTACCTCAATGGTATAACAATTCATCCTCTCAAATCAGAGCTTTTAATCTTCAATGATCTATAGGAAATTATAACCTTTCAGGAACACAAAGTAATTCTAACTGCCAAAACATAAGCAATAAGAGTTCTAGGTATATGGCATAAAAGAAAAAAGGAAAACAATACCAATGCAGTCTCATCAAAAGAAAAGTTATTACAATTCACAACACAATAGCTAGAAAACAAATTATGAACAAGATGCATCATTATATCACAAATTATGTTCTCTTCTCTATGATAGAATATTTGTTAACAGATCTGGTACTAACAAGAAATGAAATACAATAGATAGATTATCACATTTGAAGTTGTCTCAAACATCATACCCAACTCTTAAAAACTGCTTCAACCTCAGCAGTATATCTCAGTAATCAGTACAACATTATGGAAATTGAAATGTGACAACAACAGAAATACTGTAGTGATTTTCAAGAACTATATCTTAGCAACAACCTGATAGGACAAACAATTCAACTTAGAATTCAACAACATTAATAGATGACATAGCAAAAAAAAAAATTTTTCTTAGGAAATGCTCAATAATCCTATCAGTAAAAATCAATTTCATTCAAGATATACTTAACAATATATAGATTCAAAATATCACAATGCAATGTCAGACAATTACCTGAAACAAAAATGATTGACTCACTTATATAGAAGACATTATAGTTAGTGAATGGTACAATCTCAATAGAAAGGGACTGAGAACACATAATATAATGTGGGTGGAACAACTCCTCAATACTTATTGCATAAAGATCCTAAATTGGCACCAAGTAGAAATACTTTATAACAAAACAAACAAGTGAAAACAACTCTCTTTCTTCATAACACTTAAGGTCACAACACAAATCTATATCAACAACCATATATTCTTTAATAAACTCAATTTGAAAATACAGATCAAATATAATATAAACAATGAACAAGGACAATAAAGAAACTTTAACAAATCATGATATATTCTTTAGTAACATCAAAATCTAACTATAGGAAAACAAGTGAGTTGAGGCAAAAATCAAATCAAACTATGGCACTACCTCATCATTGACACTTCATCACTGATAAAATGTCCAGGATATAAACTCAATCAATATATAGACAGAAGAAACCATACTATATGTGCTATTTTACAGTTCCAATGAACCCATTATTTTAAGTTCTAGTAATCAAAATATCAAAAACAAATGCAGGAATCTCTGAAGAGCCATATTTTAGAATCCAGATCTCACCCGACAATATACAATACTGGCTTAATGAATTCAATCAAATATTAGAGGCAGTCGAAATTAACACAACTCCAACTCCTATAAAAAACATACTACAATTCATAGACCTATCAGACTCAACAATACAATAACTTACTGATATCAACAAAAGATTAATATTAATGAAACTATCAAGATAACCATAAATAAAGCTTTCAGTTATATCAACAACAATCCCTGGGAATAGGTATTATTTTTTCAATCAGTTCAGTATACCAAAACAACCTCAATCTCAGAATTATGGGTCAGTACTCAATCTTTAAGCAGAGATCATAGCTGCAACCATTGTATTTTATGCCTTACCAGCTAGACAAAAAGCACTTTTATATATAGACTTGGCTAAACTTATATTGGAAGTCAAAAAAGCAGCTTTAGAACAAATCAAAAACTTATCAGAAGCAAAATTCATTTATAACCTATACAATTGTATCCGAGCAACCCAAATCTCAGTCAACTGGATTAAAATTAATAAAAATATAACAATAACAAAGAACTAAAACAAGCAGACAAGTTAGTCAAACAAAGCTTGAAGAACATCAACATCAGTGGTAGTCTAATATAAAATCACTTGAAGCCCAATGTTATCATCTTCAGTTATAATTATGAGCTCAAAATTATTAATACTATCTATAAAGCAATAAAAAAAATATAACAAGCTATATTTATATACAAATGGATTATACTTGACTGAAACTGCAAATTGAACCAATACCAAAGAGCTGACATCAATTGGAAAAGTCACTTCAACACCTATATCCCACAAAAATCACAAGTAATCACATAGACATTATAGACTATAGCCAAAAAATTTGTCATCAAGCTATGAAATCTAGAACTCCCAATTATGGACAAACTACACACCTGCAAACCTGTATCTAAAAATTACCTACATGCTTCATCTACTCAAAAATAGAAGATAACATTCATCCTTTCAGATGCAAACATCATAAAATTCACATTAACGAAATGATACTCAATACCATATACTCAGAAATTACTACCCAGATTGAAAAAGAAAGCCTATACTCCTGTAGAAAGGTGATTAAAGATCATCTAGAAACTAATGACCTTTAAAATATTCTTATCAGAGGAGGCATTAGCATAAAAGTAATCCAAACAATTAGTCAGTTCATTCCATTTGACCAAATAGCAGAAACTACTTGCAATATCATTCACAAAATCAGATTTATAACTTTCAATATATGGATAGATAGGTACCTTTGCATTCAAATATGGGAGAAAGCTATAGGAATAATCAAAACTTAGAAGAAAAAGAAGCACAAATCCAAAAGCTTCACAACATAGAAGGATGTATTCTTCACAACAATACACACAATAACAATAGAAGGAATTATTACAGATACTCTAAACATCCTTGACATCTTCATAAAATATACTGACAGAACCTAGGCACGTTAGTCCCTTTAATTAGATACAACAAGCCACAAGGGATTGTAAAATCGAGCCCCACCGCCAACGGCAGTAAATGTCTATTACCAATTTGTTTTATTGCTTTGCTTAATATTGAAAATAGTTTACACAATTACTTTGTAAATAAATATAAATATACTACATATAATTAATAAAATAGATGAGTTAAGTGTTTTTTAAAAAAATATATATATATATATATATATAACTATTGTATTATAGTTAAACTAAATTCTAAAAAAAACTCTTTCTACTGATCCTTCTTTTTTCAAAAAATTTCCTTTTTTGATAATTTTCTTGGAAAAAGTGAACCAATCTAAATACACAAGAAAGAAGTACAAAACCTTAGACCAAGCTATTAAACACTCACAATATATTCAACTACATACATCAAACTATCAGAAAACACCAAGGATAGAGGTATATACTGTTTCACTAACTTTTTATTTTTTTTTCTTAAATTTTTTAGGAGAAAGAAAGAAAAGCCGAAAACTAATTCATAGTTAGAAAAAGGGAGCCAATATCAACTTCAC
>CAJVPT010003012.1:0-16171 GCA_910592055.1 Acaulospora colombiana
ACAAAAAAGATGTTTGCAAGAAGTTTTTATACTTCTATGTTAATAAAGTCTTATTACTCTCCTTAAACCAACTTGAAGAAACTTCAAGAGTCATCAACTACTTCCTTTTCTCTTGTTCACTATTCTCTTTAAACAAAAACTTGACCTCTAGTGATCTTAAAAATCAAGAAAAACCTTTTTTATCAATGGCAAGAAAGTTCCAAAAGAAAGAAAAAATATTGTGCCATTATCTCATACCATAGAGAAATATCATAGAAGTTTGTGAATAATGAGAGACAACTTTTCCACTCTCTTATCATTATGTCTACTTCTTATAATGCTCATTCTTGATTTTTTCTGGAGGATTTTACCTACCTCAGTTTGACCCTGAATTTTGAGTAGTACAAAATTTCTCACACCATAATTGAACAGACAGAGCTCATATTAGTAAAAGAATGTAAACAAGCTTCTATTGGTCACTCCACATGTCTGAATACATTTCCTCAGCTTCATAAGAACCTGGGATCCACCATAAGTCATTGTGCTGATGTGGATAGATATATGACACCTCTCTTTTTACATCGTTGGTTCCTTCAAGAAAGAGTTCATCCAACTATAGTAAAGATCACAAGATATCATAACTGGGTTTTATGGTTATAGTTACCTACTCCTGGCCATTGAGTAGGTTCTTTCTTTAGTTTTGTCAAATTGATAAAGATTCAAAATAAAGTTCCCATGGCAAAGTTGAGTTAAATGACAGGTGAGACATAAGGGGATTAAAATTTTTTTTTTTGAGACGATGTGTCTCACCTGAGCATGTTAGTTAGGGGAAATCTAGGAGAATTGATAAATTTTCTTTCTTGATATATGAATTAGATTGATCTGAGCAATTATCCTTGACAACAAGTTATTTCATGAATTGGAGTGGTTAGAATTTCACAACATGGAGATACCGAAAGCAGCTAAGAAATAGGTAGTACACCCTCAATTGATGAAGTCCTCGAAGACTAACTAGCTTATGGAATCAAAGTGATAGTAGTAGCGTAAAATTTTAACTACTTACAGACAATTCTAGGAATGTTTTATTAGTAACCATTTTTTGTATATGTATTCATTTACCATGACTTGAAATTTTAATAAAACAAGGTTGAGTCACCATTTTTTAATATATATATATATATATATATATATATATAAATTTATATTAAAAAAATTTTTTTTTTTATCCTCCCACCATTGTAAAGCAAAAAGATCTTTGGGGAAAGACTATTTTGGGCAATAAAAGATATACACCAATAAAATTCCTTTAACTAGGCATGGTTGCTAAAAGGTATCATATCGAAACAATATGACCTAGTCCCTATTAGGTCACATAAGAACTGGGGTCTATCATAAGTTATCTGCTTATCACAGGTGAATAAAAAATCACTGCCCAAAAAAGGTTGGGACCAAGTATATCCTGGAAGTAAAGGCTTACACTAGATAATAAGTCTTCTCAGATGGTACACAAGAAGGAAATCAAGATTAAGAATGAATAAGTTCCTTAAATGGTTAAAAAAAGAAAGGATATCCCAATTGGGCATTTCTTATTGAGAAGAGGTCTTGAGAAGCAGATCTTTGGAGGAAGCTGGAAATATTTTTTTACTTTTTTACTCTTTCATTTTTTTTTGTCTACTTAGATATTTTTAGATATCCCCCCTTTCCTTTTTTCAAATCCATCTTTTTTTAGTTTCCTGTAATCCAGCAGCTTGGCCAGACATACAGCAGTGACAACCTGCTGGCAATGATGCAGTGGACTAGGAGGGTCTTTACTCAAAGATACTGTGGAACGAAATATTGTCCCCAAGGCTGAACTTAGAGGCTTTTATGCTTACGATGAGTTAGTTAGATTTGAATAATAGTTTAGCTGTAGTATGTATTATACTGCTCGAATGAAAATGTACTTTTGTCTTCATTTGATTAATAAACTAATGATCTAGTCTGGCTACAGGTATACAAAAAAAAAAAAAAAACAAACAAAATCTCATTTGATAGATTGTCATAAATTAATACCTTTTTACAATTATAGAGGAGCTAGCATTCTGTACATTTATTTAATTAATCTCATAAAAAACTAAAATACCAGTTGCTACATCTGTTAAAATATATATAATATATTCTACTTGGCTGATTAAAAAAAAATTAAAAAATTTTTGCAAGAAGTGAAGAGCTATATTTTATTTATCCTCGATATTTGAACATCAACTTTGATAAAGATATTTCTAGCAATAACTATATATTTTATCAGCAGTGATTGGAAAATGTATAATATAATATTAGATTTTGTATAAATCTGGGGTATGCATACAGGTGAAAATATCAAAAAAAGTTTTTTATCATGCTTAAAAAATATATGATATAAAAGAAGGTAAATTTATTTTACATTTAATATATTGTAGTTACATGTTATAATATATATACAGTATATATATTTTTTTAAAGATAATAGGAATAACAACTGACAATGTATCAAATACCTTATCAATTATTAAATCACTGGAAGAATAGGAAAATTTGCTAGCAATTTCTTTCGATACAGAAGAGAACTATTTTCAATATTTTGCATACTGCATTAATATCGAGATCCAAAAAACCTTAAGTATACTTTCAAATAAATTGCAAAAAGTAAAATTTTTATAAATAAATTATTTTATTTTTATATATGTAACTAACTTATATATATATAGTTGCATAGGCTTGTTATAAAAATATGAGTATCACCTCAGTGATGTGAAAATTAAATGCAGCTTGCAAGTTTCAAGAAATATAAATTTTAAAACTAATTTTGGATGTAAAAATATATTGAAATTCAATATATAAAATAGTGTCCCGTGTTATACAGCTAAAAGCAGTAAGTTTAATTTATTTTTTTATTGATATTTATTTTAATTTTAATTTTAAAAAATTTATATATAGGCAATTGAGTATATTACAATGTCAAGCCAAGAACTAAAATAATATATATTTATCAATAATGATTGGAATATATTTGGGCAAGTTGCAGAATTACTTGGGTAGTTTAAAGGAACAACAGAAATAATTTCAGCTTCAAGCTATCCAATAAATACTTTTTTCAATCATTCCTAGGTATAATATATTAATTGACTATTTAGAAGATATATATAGTAAAAAAAAAGCTGATAAAACAATAAAAGAAGTAGCTGCTACTTGTTTAGAAAAATTTAAAAAGTACTATAATAAAATTAATAAAGCAAACTTGCTAGCAGTTATTTTAGATCCAAGGATTAAAATAGAATATTATGAAATAAATAAGTGGAAAGAAATGGTTAGTGAAATTAAAAAAGGATAAATATATTTTTATATTTTATTAAATATGATAAAATAAATATTAAGTATGTTGCAATTTTAAAGTTTTTTGGAAGCTTTTCAAAAATACAAGAAGTGTGGCATAGAAAATATTGCATCAGGTAGTGGCAAAGATATCTAAAGAACAATTAGTCCGAAGCTATTTAAGTGATATTATGTAGAAAAACCAGATGAATTGCAGCTATATTTTTCTCTTCCAAATGTGGATGACAAAATCAATATATTAGAGTGGTGAAAAATGCATGAACATCAATTTTCATGTTTGGTACTCATGATATGTAATTATTTAACAATATCTGTAATAAGTATTTTATCAGAATAAGTCTTTTCGGTAAGCAAAAATTTAATAATCGCTAAAAGAAATCAGCTATTAAGCAAAATAGTTAGAGCATACATGTGCTTGAGATCATGGTAGAAAGGATCTTTAATAAGGAATGCTGGTGATTCATTTTAAATTTTATTTTTTTGTTGTATTGTTTAATATATTGTCAGAATAATATTTATTATTTAGACTTTTTCTAAGGTAAAAAAAAATTTTTAATGAAGCAAGCAGCCTGTATGTTGCAGTACTTATATAACAATGCTACTATAATATTCAATATAATACTAATGTAGGCCAATTGATACAAGTTGCTATAATTGTTTGGATAGATAGCAATTATTAAAAATCAATTAATATAGAGTAATCTATGATAAAGAAATATAATTGAACAATAAATAAAAAAAAAACTTTTTTTGATTTTTTTGTTGATTTTTTATTTTGCTTTCTTTTACTTTTATTGTTTTACCAACCCTATTACCAGGTATCTTGCCTAGGAATTTTTTTTTTATCTGCAAAGATTTTTTTTCCTATTTTTTGCTAGTTTTCGAGAAAATATAAACACCTCTTTATATATTGGCTAAATGATCAATTTTATTTAAATATATACAGCTGCCTGTCATTATATAGCTATAATCGAAGATATAATTTTATTACTTGCTAATGTTTTTACAACTGTTACATTAATTGCTTTTGATTTTTTTACAACTATATACTCAGTTCTTTTTTTTTTTGACTAAATAAATTGACACCTTTTCAGCTACTTTAACTAGTATCTTTTATTGACTAAATAACTTGGCACCTTAATTATCAACCAAATCTTTACATTAATTCACTGTTTCTACTATATTTACAGTCAAGTAAGTATAAGGCATTTGATATTTTGTTGTTGGTATACCTTATATTTATTTCAAAAATACTGGTATAGATAATATTATACATGTCTCGAAGAAATAGAAACAGATTGAAGTTAATGGTAAGTAATTTAATAGAAAGGAGAAAACAAAAATCAAAGAGCCTTTTACCTGGCAAGTTTATAAAGTTGCCTCCAGTGGGAAACCCTGAACTAATACTTGTAGGTTGGCTTTTGTAAAAGTATAACTAGCTGTTATCAATAAAGTTCAATATTGCCTCCAGTGAGAATTCCTGGACTAATATATTAAATTTTGTCAATAAAATACTAGACAACTTTAAATCAGTTACATTGCTACTACTGCCTTTGGTGGGAAACTCTGGATTAAAGCAGGGCTCTTGAAAACATTTAAGCTGGCATTTGTATAGTTATAAGTTTGATTGTCAACAATTTAACTTGCAGCTAGGCTATTGATTCCCTGTTATACTGGCAAGTTGTACATATATACAGTATATATAGCTAATACCTGTTTTTTAAATATATATAAAAATTTATATTGCTATCCTATATTTCCTTGTGTCATTTAAAAATGATAATCCTGAGGAGTATGTTGCCTGCTTGTAAAGTTCTTTTACTAAATTAACAAGTGTTTGCCTGACTGTATTTGATTATAATATCGATTCTTTTTCAAATATAAATATATCAAAGTATATGTACTTGCTATATATATTTTATTAATACTAATAAAAAAATAGGAAAATTAGTAAAAAGAATTTGTGAGGTTCCTAAGATTTTGCCATACTAATAATATAGAAACAGCAGCTGCTTTGAAAGCAGATATCAACAAATTGAAAAAAAAAAAATAAAAATTTTATAAGTTCAAATAGTTTTAATAATAAAAAATCTAGTTAACATCTTTATATTTCAGATAAGGGAGAACCTGATGATACAAAAATACTTTGTTGATTTCTAAGATGTAAAAATGATATTTCTTGGGCTCCTGCCTAAATATAATAAAAAAAAAATCAAAGAAAAGTGGGTGTATGAAAAAGTAAATTTATTGCCTTCACATGTACAAGTCATCGATACTACCTCCTGCCTATCAAATATAATAAAAAAAAAATAAGAAAATTATAATTTGTGACAAATATTCAAGCAAGGTGATGCTTGCTATATATCATAATCAGATTGGATCTAAAGTTTTAAATATTATCCAAGATACAGTACTGGAAATGTTCCAATTATGAAGAAGAGTTGTCTGATCCAATGGTATATCAAAACTTAATTAAAGAATATTGGCAACTGCTGGGTATATAAAATTTATATATATATAATTTCATACTTAAGCAGTACTGATAACAAGTTTTAGATATCTGTTACAAGGGAATGTGGAATTTTTTATGCATGTTTTCAATATACCAAAAGAGTTACAAGAAACAAGCCAGCAGTACCTCCATGAAGAAAAAGGTGTCACTGATGAACAATCTTCTGTTTAACTATGTAATAGGTATTTTTTTTGCTGATGTGGCTTCAAGTATATAGCAAAAAATTGCCAAGCATGAACTTCTAAGGTTAGATGAAAACAAATATGAAGCAGTCAAAAAAGGTATCTCAGTTTTTTATAACAAAAAGGAAATCAAACTTAACCATCTTTCGAGTCTTTGTGAAGCATATGCATCCTGGAGATATAGCAAATTTGCCCATACTGATACAAATTTCCTAGATCATGCAATTGCAGCCAGCTGTCTGAGAGAAATTCACTCTGAAAGTAATCCAGAATTTACTTGTCAAGAAGAAAATTTTGATAGAAGCAACTTCTATATAGCTAAATAGGGAATAAAAATAGAGATAACAGATATTTTTATAAAAATAATAAAAAATTTAAAATATAAAATATTAAGTTTTTATTTAAATTTTTATACAAGGCAATACTCTTTTTTGTGACCAGAATAAGAGTTACATAACACAACTGTTTTGTCGAAAGAAGGCGTAACTAGTGGTTTATTACAAAACTTGACAAAAAAAACAATAACAGTAATTAAAAAATGAAAAGAAGGAACTAAAAAAGAAAAATATATGAAGTATTGACAAAAGCAATTGCAACAAGATCTCTCTACTTTGTTAGCCCTGGAAGAATTGATTAAAAAAAATCAAGGCAGTAGCAGTACTACAAAAAATTTAAATTATATGGATATATATTTTAATTTAGAAGAAAATAGTCATGAATAATAATAAATTATAAATATTAAAAATGTAAACTATTAACTAAATATTTATAAATAAAATCTAAAGATGACAAATAAACATTAGGTAGGAAAAAACAAATAAATAAAAAAAAATATTGAATTAATCAAATGGATACAGATCAAATAAAAATAAATCCATTCATATATAAATTAAATCAAATAAAAATTGATCCGATTCGATTTGATCCATTGCGATTTCTAGTTCTGGCCAGCAAAAAAGAGTGTTACCTTATATAAAAATTTAAATAAAAACTTAGTATTTTATATTTCAAACTTTTTTATTATTTTTATAAAAATATCCTATTATTTCTACTTTTATTTTCTATTTAACTATATAGAAGTTGCCTTTATCAAAATCTCTTTCTTAGTAAGTAAATTTTGAATCACTTTCAGAACAAATTTCTCTTAGGCAGCTAGATGCAATTGCATAGTTCAAGAAATTTGTATCGGTATAAACAAATTTGCTATACCTCCAGAATGCATATGCTTCACAGAGATCCAAGGGATGGTTAAGTTTAATTTCCTTTTTGTTATAAAAAACTGAGATACCTTTTTCAACTACTCCGTATTTGCTTCCATCTAATCTTGAAAGTTCATGCTCAGCAATTTTTTGTTATATACTTGAAGTCACATTAACAGAAAAAATATCCATTACATAGTTAAATAGGAGGCTGTTCATCATAACAACTTTTTTTTTGTGTATATACTGCTAGTTTATTCCTCGTAACTCTTTCAGTATATTGAAAACATGTGTAAAAATTCCATATTCCCTTGTCAACAGATATCTAAAACAAGTTATCAATACTGTTTAAATATAAAATTAAACATATATGGATTTTATATATCCAGTAGTTATCAATACTCCTTGATTAAGTTTCAATATTCCATTGAATTGAGCAATCCTTCTTCATAGTTGAAACATTTTCAGCACTATATCTTGCATGATATTTAAAACTTCAGATCCAATCTGATTACGATATACAGCAAATATTACTTTGTCTAAATTATTGTTATTAATTATAATTTCCTCATTTTTTTTTATTATATTTGGCAAGCAGGAGGCAGTATTGATAGCTTGTATATGTGAAAATAATATCAATGGCTTGTATATGTGAAAGCAGCAGATTTACTTTTTCATACATTCATTTTCCTTTGATTTTTTTTTATTATATTTAGACAAGGACTCAAGAAATATCGTTTTTATGTTATGGATATCAGTAAAGTATTTTTGTGTCATCAGGTTCTCCCTTACTTGAAATATAATGATATTAACTAGATTTTTTATTATTAAAATTATTTGAACTTATAAAATTTTTATATATTTTTATTTATTTTTTTTTCAATTTATCGATGTCTACTTTCAAAGCAGCTATAGTTTCCATATTATCAGCATAGCAAAATCTCAGAAACTTCACAAATTCTCTTCATCAATTTTCCTATTTTTTATTAGTATTAATAAAATATATATAGCAAGTATATATACTTCAATATATTTACATTTGAAAAAAAATCAATATTAGAATCAAACATAGTTAGGCAAATACTTGTTAATTTAATGGAAGGACTTTACAAGTAGGTAACATACTTTTCAAGATTATCATTTTTCAATGACACAAGGAAATATAAGATAGCAGTATAAATTTCTATATATATTTAAAAAACAGGTATTAGTTATATACTGTATATATATGTATAACTTACCAATACAATAGAGAATCAATAGCCTAGTTGCAAGTTAAATTATCAACAATTTAACTTGCAACTATATAAATGCCTGCTTAAATATTTTCGAGATCTCCACTTTAGTCTAGAGTTTCTCACTGGAGGCAGCAGCAGCAATATAACAGATTTAAGCTTGTCTAGTATTTTATAGACAAAATTTAATATATTAGTTCAGGATTTTCCACTGGAGACAATATCGAACTTTATCGATAGCAGCTAGTTGTACTTTTATGAAGGTCAGCCTACAAGTATTAGTTTAGAGCTTTCTATTGAAGACAACTTTATGGACTTGTTAAGTAAAAGACTCTTTGATTTTTTTTCTTTCCTTTCGATCGATTTACTTATCATTAACCTCAATCTGTTTCTGTTTCTTTAAAATATGTATCATATTACCTATACCAGTGTTTTTGAAATAAATATAAGATACAGCAGCAACAGAATATTGAATGCCTTGTACTCACTTGACTGTAAATAGGGTGGAAACAGTGAATTGATATAAAGATTTGATCAATAATTAAGATATCAGGCTATTTTGTTGATAAAAGATACCAGTTAAAGTAGTCAAAAAATGTGTCAGTTTATTTAGTCAAAAAAGAAAGAACTGAATATACAGTTGCAGCAAAAGTAAAAGCAGTTAATATAACAATTGTAAAAATATTAGCAAGTGATAAAAATATACTTTTGATTGTAACTATATAATGACAAGCAGCTGTATATATAGTATTTAAATAAAATTAATCATTTAGCCAATATATAAAAAGATGTATATATTTTTTCAAAAACTAGCAAGAAACAGAAAAAAAAAACATTTGCAGGTAAAAAAAAAAATTCCTAGACAAGATACCTAACAGTAGGGATAGTAAAATGATAAAAGTAAAAGGAAACAAAATAAAAAATTGACAAAAAAATCAAAAAAGTTTTTATTTATTTATTGTTCAATTATATTTTTCTACCATAGATCACTCTTATATCGATTGATTTTTAACAATTACTATCTACCCAAACAATTACAATAACTTGCATTAATTGACCTACATCAGTATTATAAAGGATGTTATAGTAACATTATTATATAAGTGCTGCAACATACAAGTTGCTTGCTTTATTAAAAATTTTTTTTGCCTTAGAAAAAGTCTAAACAATAAATATTGTTCTGATAATACACTAAACAATATAATAAAAAAAATAAAATTTAAAATGAATCACTAGTATTCCTTGCCAAAGGCCCTTTCCACCATGATCTCAAGCTAGAGATTGCAATTTTTATTCAAAACTGAATGATCCATGGATTTGATCCAAATGGATCAGATTAGATTTTAAAATTTGAAATTTGTATTGAATTCAAATACAAAAGGATCAAAAAATTTAAAATCTGATCTGATCCGTTTGGATTAAATTCACAGATCATTCAATTTCAGATAAAAATTGTGATCCCTAGCTCTTAGTGACTACCTAAAGTTTTTGCCTTTTATTAAGATTGAGATTGAATACTGGATGTTCTGGATTTCACTTTAATCAGTCTTTTTTTCAAGATCTTATGAACTGTTCTAGCTTGTGTCCTCGCATCTTTTTTATTATTAACAAGTACTATTTTGGAATAGATCCCTTATTTGTCTTTTGTAAGAGTTGAAGCATTTGCTAGTTCCATACTTCTCTAGTTTCATAGTTGATAAGCTGATTTATGTACATCAACTTATTATGTTTAAGTGATAAAATAGCTTTACTGTATTCATATATTGTTAGATAATCTTTAATTGGACTATTTCTGATACTTCAATTAAAGATATTATTTCATTTTCAGCTATATAAGATTACCTCCATATCTTTGATTAGTTTCAATACTTGTAATGTGAAATTGTTTCTTCCCAGAAGATAGTTTAGTGAGTTATATATAAGTAGAATGAGAGGTTTCCAATGTTTAATCTGTAATTACTTTAATCTGATAATTGTTATAATTTCAACTGACCCTAAGTTATTTAACCTATTACACAATTCTATTATCTGACTTTCTTTTTGTAATATCTAAACACTCTGTAAATTATAAATTCTGAGATGATATATTACACTATTAAGTATAGATCAATATAGTATGATCTTATTTTTAAACAACTTTCTATATATTATTGTCAGAACATTACATATTCACCAGGATAGTACACTATATTGTATTTTGAATTTGATTCTAGGTATTAGGACTCTATTCAGAATATAAAGTGTTACTTATAAATTAATTTTTTGTTCTTTAGGGACTTGATAATCATATTGATTTTTTTAAGTATCCATTCTTTGAGCTTGATAGCAAATTTTTGATTGTCTATTCAAATTCTTAGGAATTTTGTCTGTTTAGCTCTATTCAATTCTCCAACTACTTTTCTGTCAACTCCTACTTGGACCTCTTCTGAATATTGGTTGAAGTTTCATTAATAAGTTATTAATAATTTATCAACTATTTAAATATTATTTATTAAAAATTTATGAAATATTCATTAAAAATTTAATAACTATTTATTAAAAATTTATTAATTATTCATTAAAACTATTTATTAAAAATTCATGAATTATTCTTTAACAATAAAATAAAAAAATTAATAAACTTATATATGAATTTTTCTAAATTGAAGTTATATTTATAAATTATAAATAATACAATCTATAATATAATATATAATATGTAATTTATATTATTATAATTTATTTAATTATATAGATTCATAGGTTAATAATATAGTGGGTATCAATTCCATTTTAGAATAGTATTTGTATTATAGGTTATATTATATAAAAATATATGCTAATCAGCCACATATACACTTGGACATAAAAATAATTTATAGAAACTCATTATTTGATCATGATATTATAAAATAGACTATACAGATCCTGATCAGTTTTAGTATTAGGAAATAAACCACAATATATCATAGCTTGGAATATATACAAACACTAAAGAACATCAAGAAAAATAATAATAAGACTCAGGAACCTATTGGCCTTATATGGAATCTATCTCTTTTCAAAAACTCCAGTCTCATGAGAGATCTGGAAGTCTTTGGTTACACATATTAATCACAAAATGTAAGGACCAGATATATACTGGAAGATCTTCAATCATTATCACTAATGGTTATTAGAGATTGGATTTCGTGAGTTATCAATAAAAAGTAATAAAGTTGAATAGTCATGATGGGATATTTATAGGGATTAACGTATTTGAAAGAGATCAATGGTCTCATATAATGATCAAGAAAATCCCTATAAGGCCATATTTTAAAAGTGGTTAAAAATAGTCACTGGAGAACTATACTTATCAATTTGACTCACCAATGGTCACCGGAAAACTTGGTGGGACCATATAAAAATTGAAAAATATCAATAGACAATTAATTTTCTGAGAACTAAGCATAATAAAAGGATACCAATTAAGAATAGAATATATACTCCCATAAGATATAATAGACTTCATAAAGTGAACAACTCTAAATAGCTTCTTGAATATAAAAAGAAGTATCCCGATAGATTTTTGAAACATCAGGAGTATCCAGGCATAGTAGAGTAACTGATAGAATAATATCCTTATTAGATAAAATCCAAGTGTGGTTTGAATAGATTAGAATAGTACAGATTAGATATAAGAATTACTTTTGTAAAATAACTTTTTATAAACTCTTTAATAACTGATTAATAAAAGTCCAATCAGTATAACCAATTAAAAAAAAAAAAAAAAATTAATTATATGTTATTATATAAATAATATCAAAATATAAATAATTTTTTTTTGCAAGTTATATAAATTTTTGATATATAATAAATAAATAATTATTAAATTTTTAATAAATGGTTAATAAACTTTCAATAAATATTTTTGATAAATAGTTGTTGATTTTTTAATGAATAGTTAATGAATTTTTAATAAATAGTTTTGATAAATATTTATCAAATTTTTAATAATAAATAATTGAAAATTATTAATAAACTATTAATAAATTAATGTCAAATTTTTATTAAATTGCTAATAGATAATTTCGTATTATGAAATTTTTGCTAAATAGTTAATGAATTATTTAACAAATTGTTAATAAATTATAAATATATCAATTTTTGTAATATTTATAACTGAATTATATAGTTGCTAATTTATTTATGTCATTTTTTTTGCAAATTGTTTGTTTTTTTGCTGATTGTTACACAAGTGGCAGTATGTTGAATAATTTTTTTTTTGACTAGTGAGAAATAGGTTTTTCATACCATAAAGTTAATTTTGTCTCAATTTTGAATCGATGCTAGCCAATCAACAAGTCAGCCGATTATGTGTCACATATAACGCGTATCAAAAGCTCCGGATTAGCAATAAAATGTAGAGAATTGGTTTTTTTTAATAATTAAAGAAAAGAATTGGAAACCGTATTTAAAATACTGTATGACTGGCACTATACAAATGCAATCGCCAACAATGGAGATTCCGTTTATCTGATTCATCATACTAATTTTTGAATGAATATCTCATGTTTACCGAATTTTAAATGCCAATCTATCCTTTTTAACTTAATTCTATCATTACGGCAACGATTAGCTTACTGCTTTTGATAATTCCGAGGAACTTCTTTATTTTCGAGTATCATTTGATTGTATCGTCCGGTTATCAAGCATGGTCAAAAGTTCTTACTACCGTTTCCTTTTAATTTCTCTTCAATATGATGTTATATGATTCTTTAGCAATTATAACAAGAAATCAGATGGTTTTTCGTCATTTTTCAATGAGAATCTGATGATCACACCAACGTCCTCTTTATGAATGGATCATTGAATCATCGAAGAGTCTTATTTAATAGAAAAATTTTGATGATCTTATAAATTGATTCGAAGTTATATGCATGATCCGCTCCTAATGCTGCATAATAAGTAGTCATGAGGTTGATGAATTGATAATCATAATGATGGAAACTTTATATCAATTTCATTCCTGTTTTATGGAACGCCGAAACCTCTTGTGAGCGAAACCGAAATTGAGCAGCGTTGTATTGAAAATTCATAACCCATAATAAGAATAAAATATTGCGGGGTGAAAAGTCTATCACTTCTTTGTTTTTCATATTGCATTATACAATCTTTCTATTTCAAGTATCAATTAATAATTAAAATTTAAAGTAGATTTGAGCCAATTGTTGATAGTATTGGTTAATGCAATTATTTTGTTTGCATTCATTAATTATAATTTTTATTATTTATACTGTATATTTACATTTTTGAAACAATATAATTTATAACTCAAAAAATATTATAATAATTAAATCAATTAAATTATAAATAGTTTTTGATGATTTTTTAATTATAAAAATAATTTTAAGAATAATTTTATTATAGAAAAAATATATATAGTATATTTAATAATTATACTAATTATATAAATAATTGATTTTTAAAGAATTTATAATATAAATATTAATTTAACAATATAAATTTCTTAAAAAACTTGAAAACTATTTTCAAAAATTATTCTTATTTCTTTTCTCTTATTTGAATTTCTTTTTATATAAAAACTTGACTTTTTTTATAATTAAAAAAAATACAAAAAATACTTTTTTTATCAATAAATAAAAAAAGTTTTTTAAAAACGTAAGAATAATAGTATAGCACTAAAAACTTTTTCTTCAAGGTAAATATAGTATATTATATAAAAATTTTATATAGTAAAAAAGTAGTCAACAAAAGTTTAAATTTTAAACTCTTTTTTTTATTTTTATTCTTTTACAATTGCCTATTTTTTATAATTTTCTATAAAAATTTTATTTATTTTAACTTGATCTTGAATTTTTGAATAATAAAATTTTGTAAAAAATAATTAATAAGCATGAAATATAAAGATAAAAGAATATAAATAAACTTTTGTTAATTATAATTATATACTATATATTATTAACATTATTAATAATAGAAAAAATTTATTGATATTTGATTTTTATTTTATTTTTTTAATTAAATTAATAATTATTTATAAAATCAATCAAATAACAAATTTTCAGATAATAAAAATATAATAATTATTTAAATATTTTAATTAGTAAGATTTTTATTAATAATAATTGTTTTTTTTTTTTTGAGTACCCATAGCCAGGCTAGATTATCAGTTTATTAATCAATTGAAAACAAAAGTATATTTTTATTCGAGCAGTATGATACATACTACAACTAAACTATTATTCTAATCTAATTAACTCATCGTAAACATAAAAACCTCTAAATTCAGTCTTGGGGACAATATTTCGCTCTACAATGTCTTTGGGTAAATACCCTCCTAGTCCACTGTATCATTGCTAGCAGGTTGTCACTGCTGTATATCTAATCAAGCCGCTGAAATACAGAAAACTACAAAAGGTTGGGTTGAAATAAGAGGAGGGAGAATATTTAAAAATGTCTAAGCAGACCATAAGAAAATGAAAGAGTAAAAATTGAAAAAATATTTCCAGCTTCCTCCAAAGACCTGCTTCTCAAGACCTTTTCTCAATAAGAAATGCTCTATTGGAATATCCTTTCTTTTCCTGACCATCTGAGGAACTTATCCATTCTTAATTTTGATTTTCTTCTTGTGTATCGTCTGAAGAGACTTATTACCTAATGGGTACCTTTACTTCCAGAACATACTTGGTTTCAACCTTCTTTGGATAGTGATTTTTTATCCACCTGTAGTAGAGAGATGACTTATGATGGACCCCAGGTTCTTATATGACCTAATAAGACTAGGCCATATTGTTTCAGTGTAATACCTTTCAGCAGTTATGCCTAGTTAAAAGAATTTTACTGATGTATATCTTCTATTACCCAAAAGGTCAGATTCCCCTATAATTCTTTTGCCTTGTAATGGTGGGTGAGTAACAGTAGTGATGGAGATTCTTGTCAATTGCGATATCCTTTAACAACTTCTAGAAAAATACATTCTCAACTGTATCTAAAGGGTTGGAGCTTAGTATGGACTAGAAACCGTTCAGTCTTATTGCTTAACCAGGATAAAAAGGAGACCTTGGTCTTAAACTTTGCCTGACTGGAATAATAGGAGAGAAAGACCTCAGCTTGAACAAATAATAGCTTTTTTATCACCTGGGGACTTGTTGCTTGTATTTTATTGGCCTTATGGTATTGATCTGTAGATTAACCTAATTGAAGAAGTGGGGCAGATATGGAGCACCAATCAATTCTTTCTATTACCAATGACATCATCAGAATACATAAGGTGATCAGTAGATACTTGTTTACATTCAGCTACTAACATATTTCATGTTTACCAATTATATTTTGCAATAGATTGTATTATCTAAAATTCAGGATCAAATTGAAATAGGTAAAATTCCTCAGAAAATCAAAAAAAAATTTTGGGTGACTATAAGAGAGAAGAAACAATTAACAGACACTTTGAAATATGACTTTATGTTTGCTACCTCCCACTGTAAAAAACCTCTATAGACATGCTTCTATATGAAAGGTTTCAAGTACTATACTATTAGTTCTTCTTTCTTTTAGAACTTTCTTGCTGTAGGTAGAGAAGGTGTTTTTTGACTTTTCTAGGTCACAGGAAGTCAAGTTTTTGTTTGAAAATGAATATAAACGAGAGAAAGGATTTGAAAGTATCTCTTAAAGTAAAACTTTAAGTTGGTTTAAGGATAGTGTTAAGACTTTATTAGCAAAGAAATAAAA